>JANFNE010000022.1:600000-860687 GCA_024867545.1 Phytopythium helicoides | reverse complement strand
GGCAAATACAACAACACCACGCCTGAAGACTCGCGGCTTGCGGATCCAACATTCCGTGGCTTCATCCCCGATTTTGAGGAGAGGGTCGCAATCGCACATCAGCTTGCTCCCATTGCCGCCAAACTCGACTGCACAATGGCACAACTCGCCATCGCATGGTGCGTCTCCAACGAGAACGTCTCGACCGTGCTGCTCGGTGCACGCAATCCGGCGCAGCTCGAGGAGACTTGCAAGTCGCTGTCGGTGGTGAACAAGTTGACACGGAGATCAAGGCTGAGATTGATGCGATTGTGCAGTTCAAGCCGAAGCTGTGGGAACCCGACTTTCTGTATGCCATCCGCTGAGCGCTTTCTCTAATGTGAGTTGTGAGTGAGCCGATCGCGCTTCACTCGGCAAACGGCAAACGGAGCTGGCTGCCTCGCTCTTGGTTTCTGCTTTTTCGATATGTTTCAGATTGCACTGCATTGGATCTACTTGCTAGCGAGAGAAAAGGAGTGCTGACGTTTGATCAGGTATCGCCTGTAGCAATCAATGTAGGTGAATTCGCTTTAACTGAAATCTAGTGCATGGAGTCTGTGTTGCAAAGTCTCTATCGTGTTGTTCCCTAATCTCCGAGTCATTAGGATCTCTTTCACCCAAATCAATGACAAGAACTGACAAACCCGCTTGTTTCTTGGAGCCTCAAGCAGGTTTTAGTGTTGTGTAAGTGGTACGATTGCGTGTAAATAGGGATAGTGCTCGATGGTCTACCACCTGGTAGTGTAAGTCTGTCGTGCTGTGATACATATGATGGTCGATACGATAGTTTATGTGCTCGACACATTCCGGGTAATGAAATCATTTCCAGCATTGCGTTTACAATAGTTCTTCTATTAGCAGTGATTGGACTCCATACTTGGTCGAGGAAGATACCAACACCTGGAGGTCCAGACTAGTTGGCATGATAATTTTGCTTGAAAGTGCACATTACCACGTCGAACCGCTCACTATCTATGAGAAATGGCGGGTTCTCATTTTCCCATCGTGTTTCTTCACCGCGGCATCACTCTCAATCACACACAAGTCCCAACTACTAAGCTCTGTGGCACGTTGTTCACACGTCAAACAGAAGGGAAACTTCCTGATCGAGGCTTGTGTTTTCTTCGGCTTACTTGTTGTATCTCTGGAGACGATGACACGCTTTGACTTGATGCAGGCAGAACACGCTAGCTTTCGACATGCCGTGCATGAACTTTCGCAACCCCAGTAAGTTTAACGACCTTCTTCCACACACATTACAATCGCCGTTGCTCTCTACGATAGCAAGGTCTGGAAGAAGATTCCTCCAAAAGGGAAGATGTCTCCAACAGAACCTCTCGGAAATTGTTGTAGCTGATTTACCAAAAATGTTCGCTTCTTCATTCCAGAGAAACTGATGATTCGCGTGGCAACTTCGATGATAGCATCTATCGACAGGCGTACAGCTGCGCGCGTTGGTATTCGCCCTTTTAGGTCGAGACGGCCCGTGATGTACACGTGCATCCGGTTGGGAGAGACTTGACGATAGAGGTATGTAGCGTGCCTTGTCGCACGAATAGCTTGTGGCACGTGGGGTGCGCTAGCGACATCAACTGAGTGGGAGAATCCGTAGACGATGCGCTCACCCGTGGTGTTGATGGTTGTTCCGCTCGCTACCGCCATCACGAAGTCTCGGGGTTTCACCATGTTGCCCAGGGTCGAATAAAATGTGTCAAGCAAGTCCCAGACGATGCGAACCATTCTGGCAGGAGACTCGAGTGTCGGCTCAATGATGGAGCAGAGAAGTGCGGAATTGAGGGCCGAGGACCATCCATACAAGTAGTCCTTGAACACGGATGTCAAGGCGGGCGAAACGTGTACACCCCCGAGCAAGATATCCTCGACAGCCCCCTCTATCTCGCCCACCACGAGCACCGAGTGAACTTTGGACATGTCGGATCGACGAGGAGATTCGCGTCGCTTGCGATATGCTGTCATTCCATCTCTTTTTGTGACGAGCTTCCACTGGTTTTCTGACACGGTGGCGCGGTCTTGAGACAGGAATTGCTCATACTCGACCAGCGACTCGCTCACCAGCTCGTCTACCTTATGTAGAATGGCGTGCTTCTCGTCGTCAGAAAGATGGAGCGGAGGGAACGGACTTGCCAAAGAGGGAGCTCGAGAATCGTTCGCGCCGTCGGTCATGCTTGTTGATCGTTGCTCGAGATACGACAAATGAAAGTTTGGCACGCCGAAATGGGAGAACAGCGTCTGAGCTGGCGACACTGTGATGATACACGACCCGACAGCGTAAGGGTCGACTCCCACTTCGCCCATCGTGGGTTTCGTGCCAACGGGAAGAGACTGGTGCAGCAAGCAGAGCTCAGCCACGAGGTGATTACTTGCGTAGTTCGCGTCGGTCAGGAAGATCGCTTGAGGATTTGTTCCGATTGGATGAGTTGATTTGGCGATCTTGCACCGACTGACTTGCTGCGGTGTCGCGTGCACACGCCGCCACTATGGTCGATGGTCTACGAAAACTATTGCTCTCGCGCTGGTAGCACTATTGCTGGTGGTGTTGCTACTATAGTTATTTCGCTCGGTCGTTGGGGGAAAAGCACTCAATGCATTGACGCCACCTCGCGCCAGCGTAACTGGCAGCGAGGATGCCGGGTGTGGCGTGGCGGGTTATCAGCGCTGCTTCGAGAACGATGTCTCGAGGAAGGAAAAGCTACACTGAACTACGATAGCGGCGTGGCGCCGCACTAGCATGACTATAACTGCCGTCTAAATCTAGATTCGGTTGGAAATAGCTGCCTGTTTCACTCTTGTGCGATCCTTCAGCTCTGATCGAGCTCGTGGCGCTTCCGTGTTGATTCTGAGCGCCTCCAAGACGGCGAAGCTCTCTGCCGACCTGCTCAAAAAGCCGTTTTCGTTCACTAAAGTGGCCAAAAACCCACACTCCTGGTGCTGGTAGTGCTGTTGGTGATTAATTCGACGATATACAACTGAACTTCTTGGAGCCTTCACATGAGTGATGCGCTTCTTCTTCATCGCGATCACCAAACTGCTAACTCGACTCTATGGCCGCGGTTAATACATCAGCGCATCTTCATCCCCGTGAAGCAATCTAGTCTTATCGAGGATGTAATGGTGCGTCAGCGACGAGTTGCAAAGTCTTTGACATCAGGTAGCTGCAAAGCGAATGGAGCTCGAGAACGATCAAACAGCATTCTCTCTTGAGGTGCTGCCTGCACTGCACTGTACTGAACCAGCAAAATGTTCGAGTGCTGTGACTTACTCGTCAATATTGATTCACTCATCAGTTTGACTAGCGATCGTGTTGACTATGTCATCAAGCGTGCAGCTACACCCGAAATACCAACTGCAATTCGAGCAACCAGGCACATCATGCTCCTGCATGAACAAACCTTTCCCAGATCCCGAACATATTCTGTGAGGTCACGACAATATCTTGCTGCCACGAAGAAATCCATGCGATCCGGAAACAAGCGACAGCTAATTCGAAGCCGCAAGGGTGGCAAAAATAGACCATGCTGCGCAGACACCACGATTCTTGAGGTGGGAAGCTTCTTCAGAGGGTCGGAATACGCTTTGCCGATGCGTTTGCTGCTTTCGTTTCCACACCACGACGAGAGTGCCAGAGAGCTTCATATCGAGACGTATGACATGGGAAGCTCCCCGCTCAAAACAGGATTTTGATCAACCATTCTAGAATTATTGCTACGAAGCAAGATGAGTTCAAGAAAGGTGTTTGATGCATGCAAAATCAACGCGATTATTGTGCGTCAGATCGAAGTGGGTCACCGTCTCCGATGATACAAGGAAGGTGTAGAAAGCTGTTGACTTGATCAAGAACTTCTCCTTCTGCTTGATATGTGAAGCGAGTCTACAGTAGTACTGTAGACACGATCTACTGTTAAACAGTAGACCACGAGTTCATATATAATTGAGCAAGATGTGAGAACCCTCGTTTCCAAACTAGCGGGCGACGAACATCTAGTTTCGAAGAACTGAATGTCGGTGAGCGTAATAGCAAGCGCTGGTTCACATTTTGACAGGAATCATATCCCCAGAGGCATTGCTGACTGAAATCGTGAAGCAAGGCGTCATTGTCATTATTTTGCAATCTGGAAGCGAAATTCAAAGAGCAAGCAACAGGAAAGCCAGCAAGCTCGGTGTAGTGGCTCACCATGTGATCTGTCGACCACCCATTCCACCCTAAAGGAAGCGCTCGCGGATGGCGTAGAAGATGTCGGGCTCCCACAGCTGAGGCTTGAACTGCACAATCGCATCGATCTCGGCCTTGATCTCTGGCGTCAACTTGTCCACCACCGACAGCGACTTGCACGTCTCCTCAAGCTGCGCCGTATCGCGTGCGCCGAGCAGCACGGTCGAGACGTTCTCGTTGGAGACACACCATGCGATGGCGAGTTGTGCGAGCGTGCAGTTGAGTTTGGTAGCAATGGGAGCAAGCTGACCAGCAATGGCTATCTTCTTGTCCAACCCATCATGCGCAAAAGCTCGAAACGTCGGGTTTGCGAGTCGTGATCCTTCAGGCGTGGTGCTGCTGTATTTGCCAGTCAAGACGCCGCCAGCGAGAGGTGACCAAACAGTGAATCCAAGCTTACACGTCTTGATCAGGTCGGCATATTGAAACTCCACCTTCGAGCGCTCAAGAATGTTGTACTGCGGCTGCTCCACGATCGGACGAATGAGTCCGAGGCGATCGGCAATGGCACAAGCCTCCTGAATGTCGATGGGAGACCACTCACTCGTTCCCCAGTAGAACGTCCACCCCTGATTGATGATGAAGTTCATGGCTCGGACAACCTCCTCGATCGGTGTGCACTTGTCGGGTCGATGACAGAATAGCACGTCGACGTTTTGGAGCTGGAGCTTCTTGAGTGAGGTCTTGATTCCCTCGATGAGATGCTTGCGACTGAGACCCTGACCATTAGGGCCAGTTGCCGTGAAGTTGAAACCTTTGGTTCCACCGCATAGTTTGGTGCTGATGACGAGGTCTTCACGTTCCCACAATCCATCTTGGATTCCCTTCTTGATGGCACTGCCGAGCAGCACCTCAGCATTTCCGTTGTCGTAACTCTCGGCCGTGTCGAAGAAGTTGATGCCATGAGCGTATGCCGTCTTGACGACCTCATACCATGCGTCGGCGGTTTGATTGGGGTTTGGGATCATCCATGACCCGAGAGCTAGCTTGGAAACAAGTAGTCCGGAGTCTCCGAGGAACCGGTAGGTCATCTTAGTGTTCTTGTTGTCGGAAGACATGATTTCTGGAGTAGCAGTGGAGTAGGTTTTGCACTCGTAAGCTTGACTGTGGTCAGGGAAATTGGAAAGTGAAAGCGATGACGTAAATTGTCGACGGACACAAATCTTGAGTAGCGATACTTTAGGATTACGGGGTCGGCATGATTATCCGGTTAGCAGGTGATCAAAGTGCAAGCACGTGATCAAATGGAAGCTGTTGTTAGTATGACGCTGTTGGGGTTTATTATCAGGGTTTGGCCGCGGGGGAGATACGATTGATGGGTGCTAGCGACCGCAGTGCCCTGCTCCCTCCTTTATGTAGACAGATTTATTCCAATGTGACACAGTTGCTGGCCTGCCTGGGTAATCGAGGTGTAGTCTGATGCCTGGGTAATCGCCAGTAGCCTAGATGTAGTCTAGTATCTAGCCATCACAACTCAGTCTTCTTAAAACCGACAAGTCGACTTACCGTCATGGCAGCCGAAAACAAGAACACTAAGATGACCTACCGGTTCCTCGGAGACTCCGGACTACTCGTTTCCAAGCTAGCTCTCGGGTCATGGATGATCCCAAACCCCAACCAAACCGCCAATACATGGTACGAGGTCGTCAAGACGGCATACGCCCATGGAATCAACTTCTTCGACACGGCCGAAAACTACGACAACGGCAATGCTGAGGTGCTGCTCGGCAGTGCCATCAAGAAAGGTATCCAAGATGGATTGTGGGAACGTGCAGATCTCGTCATCAGCACCAAGCTCTTCTCCGGTAGAAACGGGATTAACTTCACCGTACCTGGTCCCAACCGCCAGGGTCTCAGTCGCAAGCATCTCATCGAGGGAATCAAGACCTCACTCAAGAAGCTCCAGCTCGAAAACGTCGACGTGCTATTCTGTCATCGACCCGACAAGTTCACGCCGATCGAGGAGGTTGTCCGAGCCATGAACTTCATCATCAATCAAGGTTGGACATTCTACTGGGGAACCAGCGAGTGGTCTCCCATCGACATTCAGGAGGCTTGTGCCGTTGCCGATCGCCTCGGACTCATTCGTCCGATCGTGGAGCAACCGCAGTACAACATTCTTGAGCGTTCGAAGGTGGAGTTCCTATACGCCGACCTGATCAAGACGCGCAAGCTCGGTCTCACGGTCTGGTCGCCACTTTCGAATGGCATCCTTACCGGAAAGTACAACACCACAAAGACGCCAGAAGATACTCGCCTATCAAAGGCTGACATTCAAGAGCTCGTCGATGAATTTGATGGCAAGGTTGCTATTGCTGGTAAGCTCGCTCCCATTGCTGCCAAACTCGACTGCACGCTCGCACAACTTGCTATCGCCTGGTGCGTCTCCAACGAGAACGTCTCGACCGTGCTGCTCGGTGCACGCAATCCGGCGCAGCTGGAGGAGACATGCAAGGCGCTGTCGGTGGTGGACAAGTTGACGGCGGAGATCAAGGCCGAGATCGATGCGATCGTGCAGTTCAAGCCGAAGCTGTGGGAGCCCTGACTTTCTGTATGCCATCCGCGAGCGCTTTCTCTAGTGTGAGTTGTGAGCGAGCCAGATCGCGATTTACTCCGGCGAACGGCGAACGGCAAACGGAGCTGGCTAGCTCGCTCTTGGTTTCTGGTTTTCTTTTTTTCTCGACATGTTTCAGATAGCAATTCATTGGAGCTACTCGTTAACGAGAGAAACGGAGTGCTGCGATTTTATCAGAGATCGTGCGTGGCATTACAGGTGACAGCTCATCAATTCTTTCAGCACATGAGGCCTACGCTGCAAAGTCTCTGTTAGCGCCGCCGCGTATGCCATTTGCTACGGCTGGATATCGTGCTGTCAACTGTTTTCCAGGCCTTTCGAGTTTGTTTCACGCGACTCAATGCAATTGACTCAGTTGCCAGAGCTGATAAACTCGGTAAATTGGGATGGTGCTTGTTGATCTATCACCTGTTAATCGAATGGCCCTGGTTAGCATGATAATCCAGCTTGTGAACACGCCGAATTGCTACCAACCTCTGATAAAACTGTGGATTATCGTTCACGTTGTTCACATGTCAAGTAGAGATGAAAATTCTAGGTGGGAGAGACTTGATTACAATAGCGACTCTTATCGTTTTCGCTGCGAAGCCACCTGCAGATTGAAACTCGTGGTGAGTTGAGTTGTAATGTTAGAGGATCCGGAAACGAAAGATGCGTGCAAGACGTAGCAAGCACGCGCTTTAAGATGTCCCTGGTGAGGATACTGTTGAAGATAACAGGGCCTTGGCAAAGCGCTACAGGCAATGCTTGATACACTTACGGCTTCGCATCACTCGCTCAAGATGCTCGATTCAAGAAGCAGTGGCAATCAGTCAATAGCGCAGTATCCAACTAGCAAGAGGTGGCAGTTGCTACGTGCAAAGATTCTTCGTTCTGTAGGCTCGGATTAAATCCCATAGTTGAGGCGGCTAAAGGCAAATAGGATGAAAGCGCCATTTCCTTCTTCAGTAACGATGCTGACCCTGGCCTATCGTTCTCCCACCCGCATGAATCATGCGAGGTTCGTCGTGCGTATTAGGCTGAGCTCTACGCAACCTATTCAACGGATATAAGCACTTCGAGCGCAAGGTTTTCAATGAGAAGAACCAAAGGAGCGTTCGGAACAGCGCAAGGAAGGGGAGAAATCTTCGTATCGCGAGCGCGCTGGCGTTCACAAGAACAAACTAGTGGCTGCATAGATCTCGTCTGACTGCGCGTCATCGCCCGACCGAAGTGAGGCTGTCGATGACTGCGACACTGCCACCGCTCGCCCAGTACCGCTGGCGCGTGATCGACTCCTGGAAGATGGAACCGCTGGACCAGGTTGGCCATGCACACACACGCATCATCATCATGTGCCTCGCCATCGCCATGTTATCTTGTCAAGGTCAGCAAAGGCCCCAGTCAGTCGGCAGCGTCGCCTCCATCTACCAAACGTGTTGGCATGGACTCCGTGCGAGTGGCTCACCGTTACGCCGAGATTCGTCAGTGGGTCGCCGGCCGGCTCACCGTCGCCAATGACGCAGCTTCAACGACCGTCCGCGAGCAATCAAAGTGGCCACGCACGTGCCCATCCCCGCAGATTCCGGTTGCGCAGCTCCATGCAACCGCCGGCTTTGGCGCGACCTTCTCGCGACCGCCTCCCGCCCACCATGGGACGGCGGCAGAAACACACGCGGGACGCAGCAAACGATGATGACCCGCAAGCAGAATCGCTCGTTGATCAACGAGCGCCACGCACCCCCCACCGCCGCCCGCAAGTCCCAACGCGAGCAGCTCCGAACCTTCGATAATTAATCCTCTCCCCTTCAAGACCAAATAGTAGTATCGTCGCAAAACCGGGCCGCGAGATCGTTCAACTTGTCGTTTGTATACCATCATGCGAACACTTTTGCGAGTGCTGCTTGGAGCGTAGCGTGGGCCACACCACCCCCCGCCCCAAGCAGCGTCCGCCGCCCAAGCAGCGCCGCTCATTCGCGAATTTGCGCCGCCCGAGCCCAAGCCAAGTCCTCGTTCCCTCTTCTCGCCCCAAATGGCCGCACTCCGCTCGTCCATTCGCAGCCTACAGGCGCGCAGCTTCAGCTCGGCCAGCCGCAAGTTCTTCGTGGGCGGAAACTGGAAGTGCAACGGTTCGCTCGCGCAGGCCACGGACCTCGTCGGCATGCTCAACGCGGCCGCCATCCCCAGCGACGTCGAGGTCGTCGTCGCTCCCTCGGCCGTCCACGCGGCGTCGGTCAAGCGTGCGCTGCGTGGAGATGTGCGCGTGAGCGGACAGGACGTCTGGACGCAGGGCAACGGCGCCTTCACGGGCGAGACCTCGGCCGAGATGCTCAAGGACGTCGGAGCAGAGTACACGCTCGTGGGCCACAGCGAGCGCCGGCAGAAGGGAGAGAGCAGCGCCGTCGTCGCGCAGAAGGCCGCCTACGCGCTCGCCAACGGACTCGGCGTCATCGCCTGCATCGGAGAGACCAAGGCCGAGCGCGAGGCGGGAAAGACGCTCGCGGTCGTCACCGAGCAGCTCGACGCCTACGCCGCGCAGATCAAGGACTGGACCAACGTCGTCATCGCCTACGAGCCCGTGTGGGCCATCGGCACGGGACTCACCGCCACGCCAGAGCAGGCGCAGGAGGTGCACGCCAGCATCCGCGCCTGGCTCAAGAGCAAGGTCAGCGCCGACGCCGCCAGCGCCACGCGCGTCATCTACGGCGGATCCGTCACGGCCGCCAACGCCTCGGAGCTCTCGCAGAAGGACGACATCGACGGATTCCTCGTCGGCGGCGCCTCGCTCAAGCCCGACTTCGTCAAGATCATCAACGCCAAGAACCCCGAGAACGCCAGCAAGGGCGGCGCCGTCAACGTGGCCATCAACGGCTTCGGCCGCATCGGCCGCCTTGTGCTGCGCGCGTCGCTGAGCAACCCGCTCATCAACGTCGTGGCCATCAACGACCCCTTCATCGAGACCAAGTACATGGAGTACATGCTCAAGTACGACACGGTGCACGGCGTGCTCAACGCCGAGGTCACGCACGACGCCGAGCACGTGATCGTGGACGGCAAGAAGATCCGCGTGTTCAACCACATGAACCCGGCCGAGATCCAGTGGGGCTCCGAGCACGTGCAGTACGTCGTCGAGTCGACGGGCGCGTTCACGACGACCGAGAAGGCGTCGGCGCACCTCAAGAACGGCGTCGAGAAGGTCGTCATCTCGGCTCCGTCGAGCGACGCCCCCATGTTCGTCATGGGCGTCAACCACGAGCTGTACGAGAACAACATGCACGTGGTCTCGAACGCGTCGTGCACGACCAACTGTCTTGCGCCTCTCGCCAAGGTCATCCACGACGAGTTCGGCATCAAGGAGGGTCTCATGACGACGGTGCATGCCGTCACGGCCACGCAGAAGACGGTCGACGGCCCGTCCAAGAAGGACTGGCGCGGCGGCCGTGGCGCGTGCTTCAACATCATCCCCAGCTCGACGGGCGCTGCCAAGGCCGTTGGCAAGGTCATCCCGTCGCTGAACGGCAAGCTGACGGGCATGTCGTTCCGCGTGCCGACGGCCGACGTGTCGGTCGTGGACCTGACGGCGCGCCTCGAGAAGAAGGCGTCGTACGACGAGATCAAGGCGGCCGTCAAGGCGGCCAGCGAGCAGCAGCTCAAGGGCATCCTCGGCTACACGGAGGAGAGCGTTGTGTCGAGCGACTTCATCGGCGACTCGCGCTCGTCGATCTTCGACGCCAGCGCCGGCATTGCGCTCACGGACGACTTCGTCAAGCTCGTCTCGTGGTACGACAACGAGTGGGGCTACAGCTGCCGTGTGCTCGACCTGATCACCCACATGGCGAAGACCAACTAGGCTCACAGGAAAACAAACAAAAAAGGAGTCGCGGCCCACTCCATTAGTGATTAACGCTTGAAATGGAGCTCGCCCGGCTGTTTGCCATGCCTCGCTGCTTGGTTCGTATCCGTTCGTGTCACCGCCACTTGACCCAGTTGAAGTGGCGGTTAGGCCTCATCAATACCCTTGTGTTTTCTATTTTCATCCAATAAAATAGCGTATGCTATCCTTCTCGCATTTGATAGGCTAAAACCCTAGTGTCGAGTTGCTTGGCACCAAGAAGCGGCGACAACACCAGCATGTCGCTCGTGCCCGACTACTCGAGCTCCTCGGACGACGAGCAGGCGCCCGTTGCGGCTCCAGCGCGCTCCACAGCCTCCGCTGTCTCCTCCTCGTCCGTTGGAGCCGCCGCTCGCTCGAATCCGCCGCCTGTAGCGCCCTCTGCGGCCCCAAACGCCGAGCAACCGGCCGCGAATTCGGCCAAAGCCAAGAAGAAGAAGAAGCTGAGGAAGCCCAAGAGCAAGGCGCTCGTTTACCTGCCGCCAGAGATCCAGCGGCTGCTTGAGTCGGGCGCCACGGGCGGCGACTCGTCCGACGACAGCGACGGAGGGAGCGAGTTGCTGGCCAAGCGGAAGCTCGCGAGGCGCAAGGCGCAGACGGCGGGGGCCAAGCGGCCGCGAGCAGCAGACAAGGAGGAGCGCTCCGAGGCGCTGGCGTTCCTTCCTCCGCCCAAGTTTGAAGAGGAGGAGGAGGAGGTGGAGCAGGAGCAGACGGCTGCAAGTGGTGATGTCCAACCGCAGGCGGTCGAGGAGCAGACTGAGCAGCAGCAGCAAGAAGCCTACGCGCAGTACTACGCGCAGCAGCAAGCAGCATACGCGTACGACTACAGCCAGGGTGTGTACGCTCCCTCTGGGTATGAGGAGCCCGTGGTGAGCTCGTCCAAGCGCGCGAGGCACCGCGACCGCGAGCTCGAACGCGCGCTGCAGCAGGGGCAGTTCCATGAAGGCGTGCTCGGCAAGATCACCGAGGTGACGGGGCCGTCGCCGAACGCATGGCAAGTACCGGCCGAGACTTTGGAAGGGAATGGGGACAAAGAGGTCAAGGTGAAGGCGAGCTTCTGGAGCACGCAGCAAGGCGCGCACGTCACGTCGGCCAAGCCCAGCCGGCTGCAGAGACAGAAACACCAGCTCAACCAACTGGCGTTCGACGCCAAGGCGCGCGAGTTTGAGCTGCTGGACCGCAAGGGTGCGGCGCTCAAGACCAAGAGCGAGACGTACGCCAAGTACGGCTGGTAGGAGCAACAGTGATTCGTACTATATCGATCGCATGAATGTGCATGGATTCTCCCTACGATTACCTACTTGTCAGCCGGAGACGGCTTGGCGCTAACTTCGACATCGTCCTCTTCCTCGACCTGCACGCCCTCGCCAACTTCCTGGTCGTCCTCGTCAAAATCCTCTTCGTCGTTCTCTTCCTCGTCCTCGTCGTCGAATTCGTCGTCGCCATCATCATCGTCGTCGAGCTCCAGTGCAGCCTCCAGCTCTTCAGCGAGATATTCCTCCGTGAAGGCCTCGAGCTCCTGCTCCATGCGTGCAGCCTCAGCTTTGCTAACTTTGCCACGCCGCTGTGCACCAAGCGTCTCGAGCTTGCGCTTCTCCTCCGACTTCTTGCCGCCGTCCATGTTGTCGTGCGTGAACACCTTGCGCACAAGCACAATGTCGGGAAGCTCGTGCTTGAGCCCAACGGTTTGACGTGAGCTGAAGTTAGACGTCGTCAGGTCATAGCCCTTGACCGTGTCGCCGGCGTGCAGCACGGCGCCGAGGTGCGTTCGGATGATGTACGTCGTGTCATTCACGCCAAAGTCGCTCGCGCGCGCGACCTCGACGTCCGCGACGACAAACCTGTTCTTCCGCTTTCGGCGACCAGATGCCGTGACGGTCGGTGCGTTTCTGGCGTTAGCAGCGCTCTCCACGGGCTCAACGTCGAGCACAACGAACTCGGACAGCGCTGGACTCGTCTCGAGCGCCAGGAACGGCACCTTCCAGTACTTTTCGCCAGCGAGCTCGGCGTGCTGACCGGTACGAGGGTCCAGAAGGTGCAGCAGCGACGTGGTGCGCGCGCACAGCACGAGGGGCGAGATGTTGCCGCAGCTGGCGGCAAACTTGGTCGGCAGCACGAGCAGGTCATCCTTGCAGATGGGACACAGCTCGACGCTGTAGGTAGTCTGCAGGTTGGCCGTGCCGTTGTGCACGTTCTCGGAGATGAGCTTGCTGGAGGACTTGGCGCGCATTGGCACGTGCGCCGTGAGGAAGTGAATGAACCGCTCGGCCGCCGACTTGGAGCCAAAGTAGAAGTCGATGCCCTCCTTGACCGATGTGATGCCGATGGCGTCGGCGTGCGCCTTGTGCTTAAGGATCTCCTGCTCGAGTCGCAGGAAGGTGCGCTTGTGCTCTGCCTTTTGGCGGATCTGCACGAGCGCGCGCCACGTGTTGTTGCGGTACTGCTTGGTACAGTCGGGGCACTTGACGGTCTGCACGACGAACGTGGCGACGCACGAGTTCTGCACGCGCGCGTGGTTCATGACCTCTCTCTGCAGCGTGAGCTTGAGCTTGACGCGCTTGGAGTGCGGCTCTGTCCAAATGAATCCTGCGTCCACAAGCTTGGCCTTGTGCAGTCCCGCGATGCTCTTGAGGCACAGCGCCATGAGCTCCTTGGACTCCCAGTCGCACCACAGCCAGGCGCCAGAGTAGCTCGACGCCTGCTGGCCCTTGCCGCGCGGCTGGTAGCGCAAGCAGCCGCGGCACTGCACGAGCTCCGCGTCGAGCTCAATGCCCTCGGCCACGTCCACCTCGGTCGCCACGCAGGACGCGCACATGTTCATGGCGTTGGGCTCGATGGCCACGCCGCACATGCAGCAGGAGCTGCGCAACGAGCGTCAGAGCGAGCCACGGGCCTATAGCAACAGCGACGACGGTAAGCAGCGACGCACATGGCCATGAGGGAGCGAGGAGCTGGCGCGGCGGAGGAAGCTGATGGCCAAGTGAGCTCTTGGCGTAGCGACTTGGTCGCGAGGGGGTGAGTGGTGGTGCTGCGACATGTGAGGGGAATGGACTTAATAGAGGGCGGGCGACGCAATCCGGTGACGTCGCGTGCGTCAGATGACGAGGGCACTTCAACGTGCGCCGAGGGACCACGTTTTGGCTTTGACAAGCACTGGACCAATGTTTTGATGAGAGTTTACACGATCCAAAGCCGGTTCACTTGCGAGCCAAGGCGGTACGCTCAAGTGCCTGGATAATTGAGCACTTCTCGCGCGCCTGGGTAATTGAGCCAAGGTGAACTCGAAGAATCCCTGCGTCGAAGGTGAACTCGCTGAAACGGAACCTCGCATGGCTATCGAAAAACGAGGACTCACATCTCGATCTACTTCGAAGCCCACAAGACACTCCTCGCGCCTTATCAACACCAGCAACGACTCAGCAATGTCCACCGACGACAAGGAATCCAAGATGACCTACCGGTTTCTCGGAGACTCAGGACTACTCGTTTCCAAGCTCGCGCTCGGGTCTTGGATGATCCCAAACCCCAGCCAAACCGTCGACGCATGGTATGAGGTCGTCAAGACTGCGTACGCTCATGGCATCAACTTCTTTGACACGGCCGAGAGTTACGATAACGGCAATGCTGAGGTGCTGCTTGGCAATGCCATCAAGAAGGGAATCCAAGACGGACTGTGGGAACGTGAAGACCTCGTCATCAGCACCAAACTATGCGGTGGAACCAAAGGCTTCAACTCCACGGCAACTGGTCCTAATGGTCAGGGTCTCAGCCGCAAGCACCTCGTCGAGGGAATCAAGACATCGCTCAAGAAGCTCCAGCTCGAAAATGTCGACGTGCTCTTCTGTCATCGACCTGACAAGTGCACACCGATTGAAGAGGTCGTTCGTGCCATAAACTTCATCATCAACCAAGGTTGGACATTCTACTGGGGAACGAGCGAGTGGTCTCCCATCGACATCCAAGAAGCCTGCAATATCGCCGATCGCCTTGGAATGGTCCGACCGATCGTGGAGCAGCCGCAGTACAACATCCTTGAGCGCTCGAAGGTGGAGTTCCAGTATGCCGATCTCATCAAGACACGCAAGCTCGGTCTCACTGTTTGGTCGCCACTTTCCAATGGTATCCTGACCGGCAAATACAACAACAACACGCCTGAAGGTTCGCGGCTTGCAGATCCTACATTCCGTGGGTTCCTCCCCGATTTTGAGGAGAGGGTCGCAATCGCACGTCAGCTCGCTCCCATTGCTGCCAAACTCGACTGCACAATGGCTCAACTCGCCATCGCTTGGTGTGTCTCCAACGAGAACGTCTCGACCGTGCTACTCGGTGCACGCAACTCGGCGCAGCTCGAGGAAACGATCAAGTCGCTGTTGGTGGTGGCGAAGTTGACGCCGGAGATCAAGGCTGAGATTGATGCGATCATGCAGTTCAAACCGAAGCTTTGGGAACCCGACTTTCTGTATGCCATCCGTGAGAGCTTCCTCTAATGTGAGTTGTGAGCGAGTCGATCGCGATTCACTCCGGGAAACGGCAAAATGGAGCTGGCTACTGGGGGCCCCCTTTTGGTTCCTGCTTTTCTGCTTTTTCGATATGTTTCAGATTGGAATTCATAGGAGCTACTCGCCAACGAGAGAAAAGGAGTGTTGAGGTTTGATCAGATATCGTCTGTAGCAATCAATACAGATGAATTTGCGTCACTGAAATTGAGTGCATGAAGTCTGCGTTGCAAAGTGTCTATCGTGTTGTTTCCTGTACTCTGAGCCGTTTGGATCTTTGGATCTCTTTCATGCAAATCAATGACTGATAAACTTTTTAGATTCAAGTAGTATTTTGTAGTCTGTATGCGTTTTGTCAGCACGTAAATTGGGATGGTGCTCGCTGGTCTACCACATGGTAGTGTCATTCTGTCTTTGTTGTGATTGTTAGGACGATCGAGACGATGGTTTGTGTGCCAGTTGCATTCCGGGTAGAGAACTCATTTTCAGCGTTGCGTTTACGAAATTTCCTCTATTTGCAGTGATTGGACTCAGTGCTTGGTCGACTAAGAAACAAGCATCAGGAGGTCCAGACTTGTTGCCATGACAATCTTGCATAATGTGCACATTACCATGTCCAACCGCTCTCTACCTATGAGAAGTACCTATGAGAAATGGCAGATTATCATTTTCCCATCATGTTTCGTTCCGGTGGTAGCAATCTCAATTGCACTCAAGTCCCACCCGCTAAGCTCCATGGCGCGTTGTTCACATGTCAAGCAGAAGGGAAACTTCTTGGTCGATACTAGAGTCTCCTTCGGCTTACTTGTTGTATCTCTGGAGACGATGACACGCTTTGACTTGGTGCAGGTCGAACACGCTGGCTTCCGACATGCCGTGCATGACTTTCCCAACCCCAGCAAGCTTGAAGATCTTTTTCCGCACACACTGCAATCACCACTGTAGCCAACAGCATTAAAGTTGGCTGGAATACCGAAAGGGAAGATATCTCCAACAGAGTCTCTCGGAAATTGTTGTTGCTGATTTACCAAAAATGTTCGCTTCTTGATTCCAGAGAAACTGATGATGCGGGTCGCAAGCTCGATTACGGCATCGATCGACAGACGTACAGCAACGCGAGTCGGGATTCGCCCTTTAAGGTCGATACAGCCCGTGACGTACACGTGCACCCGATTGGGAGAGATTTGACGATAGAGGTACGTGAAGCACCTCGTCGCGCGAATAGCTTTGGGCAGTGGGGGTGCGCAAGCAACATTAACTGAGTGAGAAAACAAGTAACCGATTTGCTCACCTTTTGAGTTGATGGTTATTCCGGTCGCAATCTCCACCACGAAGTCACGAGGCTTCATCATAGTCCCCAGGTTTGAAGTCAGTGAGCCGAGCAGGTCCCAGACGATGCGGACCATTCTGCCGGGGAACTCAAATGTCGGGCTCAATGATGGAGCTGAGGGGCGCATACCTAACAGCTGAGGACCACGCGTACACGTAGTCCTTGAACACGGCTGACAAGGCAGCTGTGACTTGTACACCCCCGAGCAAGACATCCTCGACAGTTCCCTCTATCTCGCCCACCACGAGCACCGAGTGAACTTTGGACATGCCGGATGGACGAGGAGATACGCAACGCTTGCGATACGACGCCAAGCCATCTCTGTTTGTAACGTGCTCCCACTGTTTTTCTGACACGGTGGCGCGGTCTTGAGACAGGAATTGCTCATACTCGACCAGCGACTCGCTCACCAGCTCGTCTACCTTGTGTAGAATGGTCTGCTTCTCGTCATCAGAAAGATGGAGCGGAGGGAACGGACTTGCCAAAGAGGGAGCTCGAGAATCATCCGCGCTGTCGGTCATGCTTGTTGATCGTTGCTCGAGATACGACAAATGAAGTTTGGCAAGCAAAAATATGAGAGATGCATTTGAGCTGGCGACACTGTGATGATACATGACCCGACAGCACACAAGCACGTCGACTCCCACTTCGCCCATCGCGGGTCCCGTGCCAGCGGGAAGAGACTGGAGCAGCAAGCAGAGCTCAGCCACGAGGTGCTGAGTTGAGCTATTCGCGTCAGTCAGGAAGATCGCTTGAGGATTTGTTCCGATTGGATGAGTTGATTTGGCGATCCCGCACCACCCACTTGTTGTGGTGTCGCGTGCACACGCCGCCACTATGGTCGATGGTCTACGAAAACTATTGCTCTCCCGCTGGTAGCACTAGTGCTGGTGGTGTTGCTACTACAGTTACTCCTGGTGCTGGTAGTGCTGTTGGTGATTAATTCGACGGTATACCACAGAGCTTCTTGGACCCTCCACATGAGTGATGCGCTTCTGCTTGATCGTGATCACCAAACTGATGACTCGACTCTATGGCCGCGGTTAATACTTCAGCGCAGCGTCATCCCCATCAAGAATCTTCCCATATCCAGGATATGCTGATGCATCAGCGAAGGGTTGGATAATCTTCGACATCAGGCGACGGAAAAGTGAATGCAGCTCGAGAGGAGAACACTCGTTTGGACAGTATTCTTCCTTTAAGAGCTGCTGGGACTTCACCATACTTCATTAGCACCGCGTTCGAGTCCTGTGACTTCGTGCCATTCATCATTGCTGTACCAATTCACCCACCAGTTCGATTGGCGGTCGTGTTGGCATCGTCATCGAGGGTGTGCCTTCACCCAAGTTACTATCTTCTTTCCGAGCAAGTAGACTCTTCATGTCCATACATCGGCAAATCTTTCCTAAATCGACCCGAAAATTGGCTGGAGGGGATCATCGAAGCTCACCGTCACGACAACGCCTTGCTGCCACGAAAAAAATCACCCTGAGCTCTGCTAAAGCGACAGTGAATTGGCTGTGAGAGAGGCAAAGTGGACTAGTGTGTACAGACGCAACAATTCTTGAGCTGGGAGACAACAACGTAGACTGTTCTTAGGAGGCTCGAAAGCATGGTTTGGCAATCAGTGCCTTCTTTGCTGCGATCGTCTCCACTCCCACGAAGGGAATGCCAAGAATTCTCATTTCGGGACGTTCAACAAGGAAGTTCCTCGCTTTTCAATAGAGCAGGATTCTAGACAATTATTCTACCGAATGAGCAATATGAGTTTCACAGACGACTGTGCGCAAGCCCACACGACCTGTGTACTCGTTGTGCGAGCAATCAAACCAAACCGCCGTCTCCTGTGAAAAGGCGAAGCTCGGTCCTTTCAGCCTTCTTATTCAGTATGCGAGCAAGCCAAGTCTCGTCCACGAGTACAGATATAACTGTCGTTTTTCGAACGACGGCGCGACAACAACTTGCTTCGACGTGAAAGACATCAGTGTACCTGAATGAAGGAGATACACGCTTCGACAGGAAGGAGGGTATCGAATAATGTTTCCACCAACAATGCAAACGAATATGACTGCTAGGTGAAACAGTGAAATGAGGCATCGTTGTCATTGCTTTGCAATCTGAAAGTGGCATGCAGACATTCAAAGAGCAAGCAACAGGAAAGCCAGCCAACTCCGTGCGGTGGCTCACCATGTGATCTGCCGACCACCCATTCCACCTTAAAGGAAGTGGTCGCGGATGCCGTAGAAGAAGTCCGGCTCCCACAGCTGAGGCTTGAACTGCGCAATCGCATCAATCTCAGCCTTGATCTCAGGGGTCAGCTTGTCCACCACCGACAGCGCCTTGCATGTCTCCTCGAGCTGCGCCGAGTTGCGTGCACCGAGGATCACGGTCGAGACGCTCTCGTTGGAGACGCACCATGCGATGGCGAGTTGAGCCATTGTGCAATCGAGTCTGGCAGCAATGGGAGCAAGTTGGCGTGCCACAGCAACCTTGCCTTCAAAATCACCAACAAATGGAAGGATTGCTGGGTTGGAGAGGCGCGAATCATTGGGCGTACTGCCGTTATTGTACTTGCCAGTAAGGATGCCATTCGAAAGTGGCGACCAGACAGTGAGACCGAGCTTGCGCGTCTTGATCAGGTCGGCGTATAGGAACTCCACCTTCGAGCGCTCAAGGATGTTGTACTGCGGCTGCTCCACGATGGGACGAATGAGTCCGAGGCGATCGGCAATGGCACAAGCCTCTTGGATGTCGATGGGAGACCACTCGCTGGTTCCCCAGTAGAATGTCCAACCTTGATTGATGATGAAGTTCATGGCTCGGACAACCTCTTCAATCGGCGTGAACTTGTCAGGTCGATGACAGAAGAGCACGTCGACGTTTTCGAGCTGGAGTTTCTTGAGTGAGGTCTTGATTCCCTCGATGAGATGCTTGCGACTGAGACCCTGAGTGTTGGGGCCAGGCGCGGGATCATTGCTGCCTCGGTTTCCACTGAAGAGTTTGGTGCTGATGACGAGGTCTTCCCGGCTCCACACTCCGTCTTCGAATCCCTTCTTGATGGCACCTCCGAGCAGCACCTCAGCATTGCCGTCGTCGTAGTTCTCGGCCGTGTCGAAGAAGTTGATACCATGAGCGTATGCCGTCTTGACGACCTCGTACCATGCATCGACGGTTTGGCTGGGGTTTGGAATTCCCCATGACCCGAGTCCGAGCTTGGAGACTAGTAGTCCGGAGTCTCCGAGGAATCGGTAGGTCATCTTGGATTCCTTGTTGTCGGTGGACATAGTCGTTGCTGGTGTCGATGAGGCGAGAAGTGTGTCTTGTGGGCTTCGAAGTAGATCGAGATGTGAGGCCTCAGTTTTCGATTGCAAGGCGAGGTAGCGAGTTCGTCTGGCAGTTGACTTCGTATGGTAGACACCATTGGCTCGATTACGCTCATGGAAAGCGCTCTAATGAGTGCAGGATAAACACACCTTGATCTCGTCATCCTGCTCATGTCATCGTAAACGACTCCATCGTACAGTATTTGCATTTTCGGCACACTCCGTTCGATCTGACCAACGGCAAAGACCCGCCAGTGCCGTTGCTCCGTTAGCCGGAGCCGCTGGATGCGCTCACTGCGCTGTCATAATTAGTCCTAAACACACCCGATGAGACCAAAACAAACCCAAACGCACTGCCAGAGGCAGGGGTGCTTGAAAGTCGCTCGACTCGCTCTCCACTGTGCCCACCACAGGGCTTAAATCTCCGCGCACCGTGCCGTTTGTGACTGCTTATCTTGCACTGCTCAGCATACCCACGCTGCAGCCGACGCCACTCAACGCCGTGTCACTCGATATCGAGGTGTTCGCACAACCACCGCTCACGAAAGAGGCACCGGTAGCCTTGATGGAGTTGGGTATAGACGACGTCAACGATCTGCTTTCTAATCACACTGACACCAGAGCCACCACAAGCCACAGTCACAGGCACCTTATCGCTGCTGTTTCTGCTGTGGCTACTGTGCTATGGAATCACGCCTGAACCGCTCACTGACAAACCATTGCTGCTCATCACAGATTCAAAGCCCCAACCAAACGAACCGAGGACAAGGATATGTGCCCATGCTAAAAGCACCACCCTGCACATTGCTGGCGGTGAGGATCTCAAGATAATGCGCCATTTCTCGTAAGAAGTGAGCGGCTCGAGATGACTATTCACATTCTCAAGCAGGATTGACATCAACTACTCAAGACCTCGGTGTATCAGTTACTTATGTGGACGAAAACAAATACACTAGCATTTGCTCACTTTTCAAGTTGAGGTAGACTCGTCAATTTTCATAGCAAGATCGCGATGCGGTTAAATTATTCCTTCTCCCAAACCTTGCCAAACGCAATGGTCGCTCACAGACCATCCTAACAATCACAGCAAAGACAGAATGACACTACCGGGTGGTAGACCAGCGAGCACAACCCCAATTTACGTGCTGACAAAACGCATACAGACTACAAAATACTACTTGAATCTAAAAAAAAAGTTTCTCAGTCATTGATTTGCATGAAAGAGATCCAAAGATCCAAACGGCTCAGAGTACAGGAAACAACACGATAGACACTTTGCAACGCAGACTTCATGCACTGAATTTCACTGACGCAAATTCATCTGTATTGATTGCTACAGACGATATCTGATCAAACCTCAACAGCATTCCTTTCCTCTCATTGGCGAGTAGCTCCAATGCATTGCACTCTGAAACATATCGAAACAGCAGAAAAACCAGGAACTAAAAGGGAACCTCCAGTAGCCAGCTCCATTTTGCCGTTTCCCGGAGTGAATCGCGATCGACTCGCTCACAACTCACATTAGAGAAAGCGCTCGCGGATGGCATACAGAAAGTCGGGTTCCCAAAGCTTCGGTTTGAACTGCACGATCGCATTGATCTCGTCCTTGATCTCCGGGGTCAACTTGTTCACCACCGACAGCGACTTGCAAGTCTCCTCGAGCTGCGCCGAGTTGCGTGCGCCGAGCAACACAGTTGAGACGTTCTCATTGGAGACACACCATGCAATGGAGAGTTGTGCCATTGTGCAGTCGAGTTTGGTAGCAATGAGATCAAGCTGGCGTGTCATAGCAACCTTGTCGTCAAATCCACCAGTGAAGGCTCGAAACATCGGGTTCGAGAGACGAGCGCCGTCAGGCGCATCCACACTATTGTACTTGCCAGTAAGGATGCCATTCGAAAGTGGCGACCAGACCGTGAGACCGAGCTTGCGCGTCTTGATCAGGTCGGCGTATAGGAACTCCACCTTCGAGCGCTCAAGGATGTTGTACTGCGGCTGCTCCACGATGGGACGAATGAGTCCGAGGCGATCGGCAATGGCACAAGCCTCTTGGATGTCGATGGGAGACCATTCGCTCGTTCCCCAGTAGTACGTCCATCCCTGGTTGATGATGAAGTTCATGGCTCGGACAACCTCTTCAATCGGCGTGAACTTGTCAGGTCGATGACAGAAGAGCACGTCGACGTTTTCGAGCTGGAGCTTCTTGAGTGAGGTCTTGATTCCCTCGATGAGGTGCTTGCGACTGAGACCCTGAGCGTTGGGGCCAGGGGCAGTAAAGTTCAAACCCTTTGTGCCGGAGCACAGCTTGGTGCTGATGACGAAGTCCTCGCGACCCCACACTCCATCATCGATTCCCTTCTTGATGGCACCTCCGAGCAGCACCTCAGCATTGCCGTCGTCGTAGTTCTCGGCCGTGTCGAAGAAATTGATACCATGAGCGTATGCCGTCTTGACGACCTCGTACCACGTATCGACAGTTTGATTGGGGTAAGGCAGCATCCACGACCCGAGAGCAAGCTTGGAAACGAGTAGTCCGGAGTCTCCGAGGAATCGGTAGGTCATCTTGAATTCCTTGTCGTCGGTGGGCATGTTTTTTTTTTTTTACGGGAAACAGAAGAGGAGGCGGGGGCTTGCGCTCTTCGAAGCAAGTTGAGGAATGAGATCTGGACTGAGTTTGATCGCACGGAAATTGCTTGAATCTCTGGTCACCAGCATCATCAAGACGGACAGCTTGACTCTCTCATCCGTTAATAAAACTGGGATAGAGATAGAGAGGCCCCAGGATTGACAACCATTCCTATGACTCACGAAGAAGATGATGATCATCCAGGCTGCCTGGATAATCCTGGTACCAGGCAGGCGAGCTAACTGACTTCATTGCCTTCAACTTTGCGCTACTTCAACACAGAGCTACTGACTGCAGCCGTTGCTCATGTTGAAGACAGAGAGCTCCTCCCCCAAGATTGGCAAGAAGGAATAATTCTTTCAAGATCGATGGTCTCTTTAGTGTCAGACAGGCATCAATCTTGTCCAATTGGCTCCACTACCTTGACGAGTATGCGTAAGTCCTGTCTCAAGGTCATTCAGCATTCAGCGAGCTCCAGTGGAGATCCATGACACGGCACGCGCGATGCTTTTGTTTTGTTTTTTGCTTTTTTGTTTTTTTTTTTTGTTTTTTTTGTTTTTTTGTTTGGGGGGAGGGGTTCAACAATTGCGCTAACTACTCGCTCCTTCGACTGGTATTGTTTCGCTCTCTTTCGAGTGTTGGTTTGGTGGAGGCAGCAACGTCTCGTTGTGATAACATGTGCATTCGAACATGTCGGTCTAATCTTTACAGGCTAGCCAGAGCGGCTCCCATCATCGTGTGCATTGCGAAAAGCCAAGCTAAAAATCTTCCTCGCCCTAGCCTCGCTGCTAGTAGAAGCCGCCAGCGACCTTGATGCAATCAGGATCGGCGGGCTCCGTCTCGTGGAAGCGCAAAAAGTCAATGACGGCGCCGCCAGTCTCGGGGTCAATGTCCACACAGTTGACAAACTGGTGATCGAACAGGATCTCGTCCGCGCGGTACGAGTGCCGCACCTGGATCGTGGCCGACGTGACGGCGTCAATACCCTCGACAAGCACCACGACCTCGAGCTGCGAGTCCTTCCAAAACTGCTTGATCTCGTCGGCAGACAGCTCGTGCGGAGCAGCCACGCGCTCAGTAACGCCAGGCTGCGGGCACGTGCACGACAGGTTGCGCTTGTGCGTGTCGACGGGAACCGTTTCCGTCGCGATCGCCGCTCTCGGCGTCCTGCCTGACGCATGATCGGCTCCGGGAACAGGTACTGCTGAGCCGGATTGTGGTGCACGCCGCAGCAGTCTATGCCCTTGGGGGGCAGCAGCGGACTCCACGCGTCCATACGGTGCACGACGATCGAGGGCAGCGCCAGCAGCAGCATGCCGCCGAGGTCGTCGTCCGGGTGCTGGATGCGCATCGGGTACGACTGGAAGTAGTAGTGCTTGCCGAACGCCTGGTCGTGGCGGATCGCGTACATGCGCACGTGTGCCTCGACGAGCTGGTGCTTGCGCATCTCGCAGACCTGGAACATGAAGTATAGCTGTCCGCGGATGCGGCGCGCGCACGCGTTGGTGCTGATGACGATGGTGTTGGCGCGGGACTGCGCGCGCGAGACGCGCGCAAAGATGACGCCGATAGCGAGCGCGTCGAGCAGCACGCCCACGAGCGACTCGACCGTGATGATCGTCTGCATCCAGACGCACTGCCGAAGAAGACGTCCCCTCCGTTGGTGCCGAAGCCGATGGTGAATATGACCGACACGGAGAAGGAGAATCCGTCGAAGAATGTGTGTATGGCCGTCTTGCACGTGTCGGTGGGCACGGACGTGTAGAGCGCGCCGAAGACGATGAGCACCACGACGTAGACGACGGCCATGACGCCGATGACCTTGCTCAGCCGCAGGTTGACGATCGTGTGGAACGGGTCCTTCATGTACAGGCGCCAGTAGTTGGGCGTCTTGACACGCGGCGGATGCTGCCAGGAGCGTCGTTAGTCCCCCACACGCGCGTCCACCGACGCAACAGCGAGCCACGCACTTCCACTGGCCCTTGGAGCGCTTCATCTCGGCGTCCTTGCGGTCCATGATGCGCGGCGTGGCCAGCGGCTCGCTCGACGCGCTGGCGCTCGCGCGCTTGGCCAGCGCTGCGTCCCCGCGCTCCATCGCTCCGCCCTTCCAGCCGTCCGGCGCGTCCTCGTGCAGCGAGTAGCTGGGCCCGCGCTCCATCTGCAGTCGACAAGTGAGGTCGACTGGTCGTTCGTTCACTCACCCATGCGTCGCCGCGTTGCGCGGCGCCGACCTGCGACACATGATCCGCCGCCTGCGGGAAGTGATACATAAATATATTATTTGATATGGTATAATAGAGGTAGATGTGGATACTTGATGATTCAAGATGGTATATTATTGTAGAGTAAAGTATGTGGTGTAGCAGGATGAGACTCTCCCGTGCAGCCATGTGGTGGGTTGGGATGCAAAGCGCGACTCGCGGTCTCCCCTCGCAAACTATCCAGGCGGTGGCGGACCTGCGGTGCTCACGCCCACAGCTGCCTGCGGATCGTGAGATGCAACTTGCAATGCCATTGCATTGCGATGCGGCGATGGATACAGCCGGATATATATATGGGACGCTCACGCGGCCAGCAGCAGCTCGTCGGCGTAGTCGGCGGCGAACGCCTCGAAGTCGCGGGCCTCGCTCCTCGCCTTCTTGCCGCCGTCGTCTTCCACCAGCCGCTTGATCTCGGCGCTTGGCTGGCTGCTCCGCTGCCGGGTCGGCCTCGTCGTCGGCGTCTAGGAGACGCAGTCGGACGCACCAGCACGACCTCGGGCACCTCTCGGCCGTTGAGCGTGTAGCTGACCCACACCGACATGGTGGCAGGTCGTGAGGTCGTAGCCCTTGAAGCGGTCGCCCACCTGCAGGCTGTCGGCCAGGTGGCTGCGCACGAGGAACGTCGAGTCGTTCACGCCAAAGTCGCGCACCCTCGCCACCTGAACGTCCCGCGCCGACTGGCCGCCCGAGGAACGCCGCTCGGGCTCGTCCACGTCGAGCACCACAAAGTCCTCGAGGTGCGCCGACGTCTGCCACGGCACAAACTCGTTGAGCCAGTACTTGTCGCGGCTGAGCTCGAACCTCTTGCCCGTCGACGGGTCCACCAGGTGCAGCTGGCTTGTCGTCTGAGCGCAGAGCACGATCTGCGGCGACCCGAGCGCCTGTGCGAGCTTCTTGGGCAGCACCACTAGGTCGTGCTTGGCGATCGGGCACAGCTCCAGGCAGTACGTCGTCTGCACATTGGCCGTGTGCTGGCTCAGGTCCATCGACCGTGTCTTGCTCGACGTTTTGGTGCGCACGGGCGCGAGTGCCGTCACCTGCTGCACGAACCGCTCGGCCGCTGGTTTGGACGCGAAGCACGCGTCCACACCGCCCTTGACCACGGCCATGCCGTCGCTCACTGCCTTGCTCTTGAGCAGCTCCTGCTCGAGGCGGTAGAACGCACGAGGGACTCGCTCTGCAGCAACAGCAGCAAGCAAGCAACCGTGTCAGCACTTCCACAACTCCACACACGATCCAAAGCTCGTCCTCACGTTGAAGCGGAGCTGTACGAAGGCGCGCCAGGACCAGCCGCGCACCTCGTGGTCGCAGTCGGCGCACACGACGCTCTCCACCGAGATGACGGCCTCTCGCTCGACCTGTAGCTCAAAGTCCCCGGCCGTCACGCCGAGGCGCAGCTGCAGCCTGATCACTCGCTCATCCGGGACCGGCTGGGGAGCGAACTGCGCATCGAGCAGCTTGGCTGAGTCCTTGCCTAGCTCCGCCACGCTCTGCAGACACAGGCGCTGCAGCTCGAGCGACTGCGGGGCGTACGCATGCCACGGCCGCTTGCCGCCTCGTAGCTGCACGCGTTGGCACTCGTGGCAGCGGTTGATCGCCCCCGCGAGCAGCACGCTGGCCTTCGCCTGGGCCTTTCGCGTCTCGCAGCCGAGGCACGTGTTGGGGCCCGTTCAGTCGTCCTCAATTTCCAATTTTTACGCTCTTTCCTTGCACGATTCACAGATCTCGATTTTGCTCGAAATCGCGTTGTGTTCAATCGCGCGAAATCGCACTTGAAACTCTATTTGAGGAATCGCCGAATTTGGCGATGTTGCTTTACGATTTAGAATCTGACCTGCACTACCTTCTACATCTTATGCTTTGTGATAGGACTGGAAGACGGTGTCGCACAGGAGACCAATGCTGTGGTCGCCATTCATCATTTCCCTGTGCGCATTCTAGGTGTCTACTCTCCCTCCTACCGATCAATTTTCTGCAATGGCTCGTACGACAACTCGAAATCGCACCAATCCAACTGATACGGACGGCGCACCTCGCCAGAACGCCGTCTGGGACTGTGAGCTGAGTGCTAGGCTCGTTCGAGCCGTGCATGCTGAGGCTACAAGCATTGGGAGGACTGATGCTGGATTCAAAAAATCGTCCTGGACTCGAATCATGAACAAGTTCAACAACGATTTGCCCCCTCATCTCCAACGCACAAGAACACAAGCACAAAGTCATCTTCAACGTCTCCGATCCAAGCATGATATCTACATGGCTATTGTTGAAAACAGTGGCTTTGGGATTTGCCCGACTACGGGTCGTCCTACTGCGCCGCCTGCAGTCTGGGATGACTATATTGCCTCTAACCCCAAAGCTGAGGAGTTCCGGAATGATGCTTTACCTTTGTACGATGAACTACACGATATATTCGGTGGAATAACTGCTACTGGTAGCTATGCAGTAGCCTCGACAAGTTCACTTGCGCCGGGGTTGAGAGCAGTCTCCAGTGAAAGTGTGACAGGACGTGCTCGATCTTTCAGCAATTTGACCAACGAAAGTGACATAACTGATATCGGCGAAAATGACCAGGATACGGTGCGTTCAGCCGAATCTAGTCTGTCTGATGACGATAGCCAGGGTGCATCAACACAGCAACAGAGCACTACATACAAAAGACCCCAAAAAAAATTCGATCGAGTGGTGAGCGGATATCAGCCGCCCTTGAGACCATTGCAAGAAACCATGAACGTCATTTGAAGCTCAAAGCCGATACAAAAACACCAGAGCAGAAAGCAATTCTCCACTTTTTGAAAGTATTTGGGCCAAGGATGTCACACCTAACACGAATCAAGTATGTACGCCACTTCATGGCCAATCCCAGAGATGCTGCAGGGTTTAACGTGCTTGATTTTCGTATGCAACTCACCTTCCTCCTCGACCTAGGACTAGAAGATCACGGCGATATGTCTTTTCTGTGCGAAGACGTGGCCTCTCCATATGATGATGCGGTCTCTCAAAGTGGGGATGCGTCTTCTTCCCATGGTGAGTAGCGGTACGATCATTAGATCACTACCACGTTATCTCGATTTGCTATATAGACTTGATAATCGATCCACATTGCTGACGCTATCTGATCTCTCATTCGCTTGGCTGCTGTGTCCGTGTCTGCCGGTATGTTTTCTGTGATGCTGGCTAAATCATTCTCTAGAGTGCTTTGTAGATCTGAATCAATTGCATCGAGTGGGCCTAGAATCTCATCACACTGACGGATGAAGTTGTAAATAGTTGCAGCTCCTAGTACTAGATCTACTTGTGTCGCAAATGAGTATGGCAGCATCGATCGCAAGATGGGGAATTTCTGCTTTAGTACACCGAAAATGCGCTCGATAACGTTACGGAGTGATGAGTGACGTAGATTGTAGAGCTCTTCCTTGGTTTGCGGTTTTTGGTTACCTTCTGCCCACTCTTTCAGGTGGTAACGCACCCCACGGTAAGGGGTCAAGGTATCTTTTGTCAAACTGTAGCCAGCGTCAGCCAAGTAGTACTTCCCAGATGCAAGAGGGAAGCCGCTTTTAAGTGCTTCGCCGTAAACACGTCCATCGTGTGCGGAGCCCTCCCAACCAGCTAAAATGTAACAGAACTTCATCTCAAAATCACATGCAGCAAGCACATTCTGCGAAATAAATCCTTTGCGGTTTCGAAAAGCCTTGGACTTGGATGGTGGAACCACTGCAGGAATATGAGTGCCTTCCGAACAGAACAATCAGTGACAATCAGGCACACAAAGTTAATTACACTGAGCTACTCACCATCGATTGCACCAATGCAGTTTTCAAAGTAGGGGTAGAATTTCCTCGAGTCAGCAATATGACGAGGCGTTTCCGTAGATGGAGGAGTTATTAGACTTGGCCGAACGACACGTAAGGCAGAATTAACTTCGCGAAGAGCAGCACATACAGTGCCTCCTGCGATTTGCCACCGTTCCCCACACGTCCGATTTGTTGCTCCGCACAAAATTCGCACGAACACCAACAGTTTCTCACCACTTGTGACGGTATCGGTGGTACTGAGCTTGCCTGTGCTCTCCAAGAGCCTCAAAAGTGAGAAGAACGTCTCTTTGCGCATTCTAGCCATATCGTAAAAGCGGCGTTCATTGTCACTGTCGACCAGCTCTCGGTAGTACACAGCACCTTGAAGGACAGAGTCTGTGCGGCTCTGCTTGGCGTAGTGCGAACGCAGATAGTACGACACGGCCGTGACTGTTTGTAGCATCATTTCTTCAGTTGACGAGGTGCTGTCGTCGCTATTGCTGTTGCAATCGTTGTCGTTGTCGCTGTTCTTCTCACCGTCATCGTTCGTTTCGTCACTCATCCCGGCGTAGCTGTAGCTGTGAGTATCATCATGGCAATGGTCGAGAATGTGATCGTTCTGAGTGCCCTCCAGGCCGTCCACAGGTCTGTCGCTGTCTTTGGCACCGCTTGAGCGCCGCATTGCAGGTTGACTTCTGCCGTGGATTCGAAGATCCACCGGCAACGATGAACCTCTATGTTCGCATGACATATTAAAAACGATATGATAGCCCTTTGCTCAAAAATGCTATTTTCAAATACACTGAACAGCGCAAAATGCAATTTCCCCTCAAATAGAATTCCTGTCATTTATAGTGTTCTGGTTGATATTGGAATTGCAGATAGTGGTTTCACTGAACGGGCCCTTGGTCTCATTTGGCTCCATGAGCTCACCGCAGAGGCAGCACGCGCTGGTCAATCGGTCGTTAGTTAGTGTTGGGAAGGTGGACGCATGGAGAACGCCACACACATGGCCATGTTTGGACGGAGGCGCTGGGCGGAGGGAGACGAAGGCGGAGATGCGAGTGGGGCGGGGCGAATTGCGTTGTGCGCAGGCGCCGACCTTGAAGATGCCGCCGACGTTCACTCACCGCTTGGCTTTGTGCCTCGAACGTTCCCGTCGGTCACCGCACGGAACGCCGTCACATCGACATGGAATGGCTACGAGACGTGGTGATGGCTACGCGCCAACTGGGACTCGATCATTGACGAATTGTCCACTGAACCATCGAGCCATGCGATTCCTGACGGACAGTGACGAGGAGGAGCTGACGCTCCAGGCGGCGCTCGAGTTCATCGAGGCGTGCAGCGAGGATGACGGTGGGGCGTCCTGCACCTCGGCCGGTGATTCCGCTTGTGACGAGCGGACGCAGCATCCAGGGAGGTCCAGCAGGCCGCAACTGTCCACGACTCGAAGACGCAGGCAGGAGATCCAAGTGCTCCGAGAAGTGGCGAAGGAGCTTCAGACGCAGCTTGTGCAGCTCAAGCGCCGGCATAAACCCCGACGTCGAGCAGGCTGGAGCCATGGAGGCCGATCGAGAGCGGCAGGAACGGCAGGCGGCGTGCGCGATCTGGATGGAGGTGTCGGTCATCCAAAGTCGCGAGCGCCTGCGCTCGGAAGTCCTGAACCGCAAGCTCAAGGCGGTCGTGGCCAACCAGCGGAGACTCAGCGAGTCGATGCTTCAACTCCTCCGATTGTACTATTGAATGCAAAGCGCAAAACCCCCATCCGCACCACGTGAGCAAATCTCGATGTCCTTCTCGGACTGGAGCAGCAGACCGCAATCCTACGTCCTCCCCTGCCTTGCCGTCCTCCTGCTCAGTGGTTGAGCCCTTGCATTTGAAATCATCACGACCAATGCAGAAAAGCGATGCATGCATGTCAACGAATGGAAAGATCCCACGCCACGCCAATCCCATCCGCATCCAACAACATTCCGCTCCAGCCCGTTCCTAACCGACAGCTAACTCCGCCCCCCGAAGCTCATCACCACCTCGGCCGCTTGCCAATCCTCCTCACACACTCATCCATTCCTCGCCCGGATCTCATGGGCTCGAACGAGTACACGCCCATCCTGCCGACGGCGGCCGTGGCCCCGCGGCGCCCGCTGCCGCTGGCCGTCGCCTGGGCGGCCGTGGCGGCCACGGCGCTGCTCGCGGCCTCCGCCGTGCTCTTCCCGTCCTCGTTCCGCTCCGACGTCGCAGTCCCCGACGTCGCAATCCCCGCCGGCGCCGTCCCCCAAGCAGCCGACGCGGTGCTGACGCTGTCCAAGCGCGAGACGCCGTACCCGCCGGGCCCGAACGGCGAGCGCGACCTGCTGCCCTTCTGCGAGGAGCGCTTCATCCTGCAGCCGCTGGACCACTTCAAGGGCGAGGCGGCCGGCGACAGCGAGACGTTCGCCATGCGCTACTTCGTGTGCGCGCCCGAGAACTTTGCGCCAGAGGACGAGGGCGCCATCTTCTTCTACGTCGGCAACGAGGCCGACGTGACGCTCTACCTCAACCACACGGGGCTCATGTGGGAGAACGCGCGCGACTTTGGCGCGCTCATCGTCTTCGCCGAGCACCGGTACTTTGGCAAGTCGGTGCCCTTCGGACTCGACGTGCTCGACCACCTCGAGTTCCTGTCCACGCAGCAGGCGCTCGCAGACTACGCCGTGCTCGTCGAGCAGCTCAAGGCCGAGATCCACGCCGACGTGCCCGTCATCGGCTTCGGAGGATCCTACGGCGGCATGCTCGGCACCGTGGTTCCGCCTCAAGTACCCGCACATCATCGACGGCGTCATCGCCGGATCGGCGCCAGTGCTCGCCTTCCTGGGCGACAACGAGGGCTCGTTCAACTCGGAGGGCTTCAACCGCGTCATCACGTACGACATGTCGGAGGAGGCAGGCTCGGCTCCCAACTGCATCGACAACACGCGCGCGGCCATCTCCGCCGTCAGGGAGCTCGGCAACTCGACCGAGGGACGCCAGCATCTCGCTGAGCTCTTCCGCCTCTGCGATGCGGACGCACTCAAGACCGAGGAAGACGTGGAAGCGCTGATCGCTGCCGCGCTCGACGTGTTCGGAAACCTCGCCATGGGCAACTACCCATACCCATCCTCGTACATCATGGAGGGACTCAGCGACCTGCCAGCTTACCCCTGTGCGGGCTGCGTGCGAGTACCTGGCGCCGGACTTTGCGGACGATAACGACGGTCTCATTGTCTGGTCTCCGTGATGCTGCTGGTGTCTTCTACAACAACACCAAGGATCTCCAGTGCTACTTCCCGTCGGATGATGCTGACGACGACACGCAGAACGCTGAGGAGCTATCTGAAGACGACAAGAAGCGCGCGGCGATCGCAGGCCAAGGGCAACCTCTGGGGCTACCTTGAGTGCTCGGAGCTGTACATGCCCTTCTCGACGGACGGCGTCCACGACAGTCTTCCCGCCGCAGCCTGCCAACATGACGCTGGACGATGCCAACTGCGTTGAGCAGTGGGGCGTGCACCTGAAGCCTTACTGGGCCCAGACCGAATACGGTGGAGTCAAAGGACTTCGCACCTCAAGCAACATCGTGTTCAGCAACGGTGATTTTGACCCATGGTCGGCCACTGGCGTTCGCGAGTCGCTATCCGACTCGGTTGTGGCCGTCCGTGTGCCTGGCGGTGCCCACCACCTTGACCTTATGTTTTCGCATCCTCTCGACACCCGCGAGGTTCGTCGTGCCCGAGAGACCGAGCTCAAGTACGTTCGAAAGTGGATCGATGAGTTCTACGCTGAGAAGAAGCACCGCCAGCGTGAGGCTCGCAAGGAGGAACGTGAAGAGGAACGCAAGGAGCGTGAGAAAGAACGCAAGGAGCAAGATAAAGAGCGTAAGAAACTACGCGAGGAGCGCGAGGGCGAACTCAAGCAGCACGAGACAGAGTCCGAGAAGCAAGAACGCAAGGAGCATGAGAGAGAACGCAAGGAGCATGAGAGAGAGCGCAAAGGAGCATGAGAGAGAGCGCAAGGAGCACGATAGAGAGCGCAAGGAGCATGAAAAGGAACGTAAGGAGCATGAGGCAGAAGACGAAGGAGAACGTGAGGGTCGCGAGGCGGAACGCGAGGCAGAGCGGAAGGAGCGTGAGGCTGAACGTGAGGGTCGTGAGGCAGAAGACGAAGGAGAACGCGAGGGTCGCGAGGCGGAACGTGAGGCAGAGCGGAAGGAGCGTGAGGCTGAACGTGAGGGTCGCGAGGCAGAAGACGAGGGAGAACGCGAAGGTCGCGAGGCGGAACGTGAGGGTCGCGAGGCGGAACGTGAGGCAGAGCGAGAGGGTCGCGAAGCAGGACGCGAAGGAGAACGTGCGGGTCGCGAGGCTGAACGCGAGGGCCGCGAGGCTGAACGTGAGGGCCGCGAGGCAGAGCGCGAAGCAGAGCGCGAAGCAGAACGCGAGGAGCGCGAGGCAGAGCGCGAGGAGCAGCATCGCCACCACCGCGGAGAGGAGGAACCGTGAAGTGGTGTGTAAGTCGCTCGCGGCGAATTACATATTGTACCGTTCGATCGGGAGCAGCACTTGCTCCCATGCCTAACGAGTCTATAGGTGGACTGGAGCCGTTCGAGGCCCAGACCATTTGACGATAACGAGAACCGAATCGCCTTCATGCGATCATGACGAGATTTCCGAGTTGATCTTGAGGAGTGCGTTTGTCACTGCCGGCCACGATGTGAAATCTGACCTCGGATGTCCCCTTTGGCAAAAAAGAACCGTGGTCTGGTCTCGAGCCTTGTGTCTTGTCAGTCGTCGCTTGCGGTCATTCATTTTTCTAGCTACAGGAATGATGTGTAGTCTTTCAGAAGTGCCGACTATCGCTGTCTCGCCTCCTACCACCGCGTACAGGTGCGTGAGATGTTCTTGGTGGAACATATGGATTGGCTCCAGTGGGCTGCCGAGCCGCATCGTTTGGCAGCCGAGCTTTCTTTGGCGGGGAGTAAACCTCATACGGACTGGCGCAGCTATCGCTTTTCGAATGGGACGAGCCTCGAGATGCATTGCTGGCAAATGCTTTCCTGCTTGGCTCTCTTGACGCGTACGGGCTCTTGGCATATGCCGACGTCATTGGTGGATTCGGAGGTACACTAGCGAACGAATACGGTGTGACTGCTGCTCCCGAAGGATTGGAGAATCGTCCGCCATTACTTGGCCCTTGGGATGTCATGGCTTGCCTGTTTGCTGCGTAGTGCTGATGTGCGCCATGTTCTCTGCTGGAATTGCAGCACTCGGTCTCGATTCCGAAATGGCAGGGACCGTCAGCTTCTTGGAAGGGTATCCACCGCCGTAAGTTAGAGCTCTAGTCTGTGACGATGTGGAGGAAGTAGGAGGGCGGCATAGCTACCATTTTGGGGCTTCCGTTCTCGCTGCTGATACTTTTAGTGCCCACACTTGATGTTGAGCTAGAGCTGGCGCTACTGTTCATTGTTCCACCTGGCTGTAGTGTCGGTAAAAATGATCCTTGTTGCTGCTGTCCGCCTGGCGTTGTTGAGTATGGTAGAACATTTGGTTTCTTTGCCACAATACCGCTGCCTTTTGCGTGGTTGACCGAGACGGAGTTGTTGGTGTGAACGACAATCGGATGTTTTTGGACGTAATGTGGAGGCAATTGCTGCGGCTCTTGTTGCCGTGCTGCAGGATCCATCATCTTCATCCCGGTCATGAGCCGTCACGGGGCTTGGCTGGCGAACACCCGAGTCAGCACCACTATCCTCGTCACTGCCTTTTGGCTTCCTGACTCGCTTCTTCTTCTGCAACACCCCATTGATACCGCCAATGCCACCTCCAATAACCCCACCAGCATCGCTCAAGTCCTTCGCGATAGCAGCCTGGAGCTCGGACTCATATTGAGCATGAGAATTCCCAAAGAACGGATGTGACAGCAGCTCAGCACACGTCCATCGGTCGAGTGGTTCATCTCGGATGGTCTGCTTTACGAAATCAAGTGCAGGTCCATCAAACTGAGGAAATCGTGACTCAAGTGGTTCGCGCTCGGACGCTTGTGGGAGTTTGACACCAACATATAACGAGTTCTTGCGAAACAGCTCTTGCTGCCTTGGTGTAATCTTTCCGAGGCAGCGAATGATGTGGTACAGCTGATCAATGTCCGAGTCACCGGGAAAGAGCGGCAATCCAGTAGCGATCTCGGCAAACATGCAGCCAATGGACCAGACATCGACTGCTTTTCCGTATGATACATCACCAACGAGCAGCTCTGGTGCTCGATACCATCGCGTAGAAACATACTCGGTATACTTGGCTCCTGCTCCAGCGAGCGGCCTTGCAAAGCCAAAGTCGCAGAGTTTCAACACGCCGTTGCGAGATACGAGTAGATTCTCGGGCTTGATATCACGGTGGATGATATTGTGCTGGTGGCAGAAACTGATAGCTCGCTAGAAGCTGCCACATGAGCGTCTTGAGTCGGGCGAGGTCAAGTCCATCTGGATGTTTCTCGATCTCTTCGAGGATTGTTCGCTCGACAAACTCAAAGACAAGATAGAGCTTTCCCTTGACCCGGAATACCTCAAGCAGGCTCACTATGTTCTCGTGGCGCAGCTGTTTGAGTATCTTGATCTCGCGCAGTGCCGTCTTCTTTACCTGCTCGTCGTCATCCGATTCTTTGAAGCGCTTGATTGCGACGATTTGTCCAGTAGCTTTATGCCTGCACTTGAGCACTACTCCGTACGTCCTGGTCAAGGCGCATGAGACTGTTAGAATCACAAACGATGTCTCCAGTAGGCGGTATTAACTTCATGGCTTGCGTACCCTTCACCAATTGTCCCGAGACTCTCGTAGTTCTCCATTAAGGTCGGTGTCAGCCACGCTGGACGACGTGCACCGCGAGACTCGACTCGCTCGACCGTAGTCGCGTCAATCCAGACACCAGGACCGCGTACAGCTCACTCGAAATAGGGTGCCGAGTTTCGCGTTTCGCCTCTCGATTCGTGGCAATGGCTGTGGCAATGGCCGGATGGGGCTGGCTGCCGAGGTGCAAATAGCCGCGCCTTGTTAATGCGACGCAGTATTCATAGCAGCAACGCATTGTGAGCACTAAAATTGGATGCCGTGCGAAACACGAGTTGATCACATGTGCGTGTAAGGCTTATGTGTGAAGCTTGCGCGGTCTCAATTCATTGCAAGCACGACTTCATAAGCTGGAATGAATTGCTGTGCAATTATGGCATGGGAAATGGGCGATGCGGCTCAGTAAGAGTTGCTTCTACAGAGGAGGTGACGACTTCCACAACGCAGTTGGTAACTCAAGGTTAGTTGGCGACTGAATGTCTGTTTTCTGCCAACATTATCAATTGTCTGTTCAGTTGCAAACAGTCGCGACTGACCGCAGGATCTCTTTGAAGCGGAGCAGTATTTAATCTGCAGTTCTCGCTGTGATGAAGCAGGGCAGTCCGGCAAGCCAATCGCGACCACGACAGACCAAGCGTCAAGGAAGTGCTGAAACCAGTGCTGAAGACGCTGATGAGCATGATGAGCAACTTCGTGAGCGCGATTTGGTTGAGAATTACGTGAGCGAGCATGCCCTCGAGAGAACACTCACGGACTTGCTGAATTGTGTTGTGTCGGACCGGCCAGCTGATCCACTGCTCGCACTCTCCTCGCTTCTACTTGCTCGCTCCACTGCTGCAGCTCGGGGTATACTTCATGTCGAGCTGTCTCCCATCCTCGCTCCTGGAGCCCAGCACTCGAGTTCGGCAGTGCAAGTGAAAGTTCACACAGCGAAGGGGGTGTTTTCAGCAACGTGTGCACCAGATCAAAGAGCTCTCGAATCTCAAGGAGACAAGTACAACATCGAGAGTCCAGATTACATGGGTTGGATCGAAGCACTGAACGAGGCACTTGTTGGGCTTGACCCTACTGATCAAAAGGTTGTCGACGAGATTTTGACCCGACTTTCGTCACCATCGGCACCGCACAAGCAAGCGAATGATACTGACCTACCGGCCATCACACTTTCCAGACATGCTGCCCTAGCCTGTTCGCTTGCCGTATGTCAAGCCGGTGCCAAGCTCGGGGACAAACCGCTACGTGACCACCTAGCCACTCTTGCCGGTGTAGATGCAGCCATCGATGCATCAGCCTTCTGCGTACCAATGCCAGTGTTCAGCGTCGTCAACGGGGGAGCAATCGCCGCCAACAAGATCTTCGCTCAAGAAGTGCTCATGATACCTGTCAGCGCCGTCAGTTTTTCGGATGCACTCGCTATTGGCGTTGCTTTTCATCAAGCGCTACGCAAGCAGCTGGACGCACGCGGCTCTGGGTTTTCAAATAGTGGCGAATTTGGTGGCTTTGCGCCACAGCTGCCGTCTCTCGCTGAAGTGTTCCAGCTACTGCGAGCAGCAGTGGACGATACACGAGCAGTTTTGACGAGTAGTGCCGCCAAACATGAAGACGAGTACTCGGAGAAAGAGGAAGTGAACGTATCAATGATCCACTTCAAGTGTCGCTGGCTAGCTTGTCACCACTTGAGATAGCGTTTGGGGTCGACTTTGCAGCCTCCGAATTTGTTCTGGCACCACAAGCAGTGCCAGTCAAATCTGCTGATGAAACAATTGAAGAATCCTCCACAACCAGCGAGTCTTCACCAGCAATCAAAAGCTACACGTATGACACAGACAAGTGGGTGACAGGATCATCAGGAACTTTCAAAACGAGCGCAGAGCTACTTGAGATCGTGCGCAGTGCCGTGTCAGAGCTGTCTCTCACCTCTGTAGTGGATCCATTTGCAGCTGGCGACATCGGATCAATGGCTGCGCTCGTAGCAGGTGTCGAGCAGGACACGCAAGAAGTGGCTGCTTCTATCACAGAAGGCGAAACACCACCTCAGTGTCCACAAATCGCTGCTCGTGATGCGCTTTTCCCTCGCAATAGCCGCCTGAAGCCAGGAGACACGAAATCGCTGAACGTGGGCTCGCGTATCGAACTACTTGCGTCTGAGAGAGCATGTGACGCGGTCGTGCTAGAATTACGCCAGTTCACGACGCTTTCTGAGCTAATGGACGCCTTAAGTATGGCCCAACGCCTTGGTGTCAGTGTAAGCTTTGGAGCAAGCACAGGAGATGGATTAGGAGACGCCGAGTTCCTTGCAGCCCTGGCTTTGAGCGGATGCGGTATTCGCCAAGTTAAGTTTGGTGGGCTTTTAGCCGCCGAGAGTATCGACAGGTACAATCGGCTTCTGCTCGGAAGTCTCGAGCCTGATGCACCACTGTTCATCGGACGCGACTATCGCTAACAACGAGAAACTTTGATTTCGTCACTTCAACATGCATATGGAGATACAACTTCCCAACTGTAAATATGAATTTGCTCCACGCACTCAGTCCTCGTTCTGGAGAGATTCCTCCAGGTCGAATGACTCCTCCAGGTACTCCTCGTCGTTGCCGTTCGCAGCAGCGGCGACATTGGCGTTCGCGTGGTCAAAGTCGTCGTCTCCAAACTCGGCATCAAACTCGTCGTCATGAGCCGGCTTCTTGGCACCTAGTGACGCCGACATCAACCGTTCCACTTCGTCGTCATCTTCGTCGTCCTCGTGTCCGCTGTTGCGGCTAGCTGAAAACTTGAAAAGTGCGCTTCCGCTCGCGACGCCAATGTTGAGACCACCGGCCGCATGAGATGAAGTCACAGGCGACGGGTGCTCGCCGCTAAAATCTGCTCCAGAGTGTGAGATCGACCGACTCTCGCCATCCAACGCATCATCGTGAGATAGATCACCGTGCGAGAGCTCGATCGACTGCTCGCCCTGACTGCGCGAGCAGGAGACGCTCAACCTCGTCCATATCCTGGCTAGCCTCCGCACTGTCGAGATGCCGGGGATGCGCAGCAGAGATATTGTCATCGTCTCCAGAGCTCTCATGCAGATCGTCGAGAGCATGTGACGCAGGCACGTCGTCCGTCTCATCGGTCGACACATTGCTAACCTTGTCTTCCTCGTCCTGGTCTCCAGAAGCCGCTACACCTGGACCCTTGTGGCTCTCGTACTCAGCAGCAAGGGCATCCATTTTGTCCTCGACAGCGATTGCAGCCGCAGCTGCAGACACGCTGCTTGCTCCCAACAGACCATCGCCGCTCGAGCTCGCCTCGAGTGACTTGAGGCTCTCGAGGCTAGCAGCTGCATCCTGCAACGTCGCCTCCACGCCCTGTAGCTTTCGGACCACTTCCGGCGCGAGCGTCGCGTACTTGCTAAGCCAGAACGGCCAGTGCGCGTTGTCGCCCTCGGCGTCCTCGGCATCAGCACACTCCTCCACCCACGCGTTCAGGAAGTCAGTGTTGAGCAGGACCTGCTGCTCGGCGGTTTGAATGCGTGACAGCTCGCGAGACTTCTCCAGGAAGAGACGTTCGGTCACTTCGTCTTTGGCAAAGAGCGACGCGCGGATATCGCTCCACTCAAGCACACCGCATCCAGACGTGAGCTTCTCGAACGTAGCACGTGCATCCTGGGCAAGAGCCACAATCTCCTGATGGTTTGCGTAGAAACTCCGCTCTTGCTCCGAGCCAGAGAGCGTCAGACTCCGGTGGAGGTCCTCCGCGCGCGTCTCAAGCTCCAGCATTTGCTCACGCAGATCGTCCAGTTCTCGAGCCTTCTCCGCCTCAACAGCGTCCATCTTCTGGCGCACAGTCTCGATGGTCGCGTTCAGAGCAGCGTTCTGCTCAAGCAGCTCCTCGACTTGAGATTGCTTCGCGTCAACCTGGCCTTGGAACGCCGCAACGCACTCGCTGTACTCAGCACTCTTGGCATCAACCTGCTCCTCCAGCTCGCGTTTCTGCTTGCGCAAAACGACAACCTCATCTTCGATGTCACCAGAGCACTTGGCCACAGCTGCGCTCTTGGCGTACTCGTCCTTGAGCTGCTCCTCGAGACGCTCTACCTCGCTCTCGAGATCCTGGATCTGGGACGTGTAGCCATCCACTTGACTTGCAAGCGACTGTGCCGTCGCACTTTCACTGGCCGCCTTGGCAACAGCACGCTCATGCTCAGCCTGGAGCTTGTCAAGCTCGCTCGCCGTGCGAAGTTGCTGTTCGTGGAGAGTCTTGAGGCACTGCTTTACCATAGCTGCGTCAACATCTGCCTCCTCATTCTCGTCAGGAACGCTGTCTTCGAGGGTCTCGCCAGAGTTTGTCGTGAGCTTCGCCGCTGCCGAAAGCTCGTTCAAAATACGCTGGAGGCGGCGCTGCAGCTTCTGCTCGTGCGTCTGAGAAACCTTCAGGCTATCCGAAAGCGACGTCATCTGGGCCATCCACTCTGTGCGGCATGACTCAACAGTCTGCTGCGACTCCGACTTGAGCGTTGACACCTCACTCGAGAGCATCGCGACCGTCGAAGCCATGTCCTGCTCACGGATCTGTGAGCACTCACGCTCCAGCTTCAATGTTTGAGAAAGGGCCTCAAGCTGCTCGAGATAGCGACGTTCCATGTCGTTCTGGCTCGCTGCCATTGCCACGAGTTGCTGGCGGTTGTCCTCGTCGCACTTCTTGGCCTGCTGCAGCTGCTCCTCCTTCTCCGATAGTGCCTGGAGGGTCGACTCCAGCTCGTCGCGAACACGCTGAACCTCCTCCTTCTCTGCTTGAGCGCTTTCGTCATCAATTGACTCCTCTGCCTTCTCCTCCTCCGCGGCAATCTTCGACTCCAGCTGCGCGAGCTCGGACTCGAGCTGGAGCTTGGTTTCCTTTAAAGAAAGCATCTCGCTCGAGCACGAGTCAATCGTGGAACGAGCGTCTTTAATTTCTTGAGTCAATCGGTCCACAGTTTCGTTGTGGAGAGCCTTCTGTTGCTCAAGCTCCTTCTCCAGAGCCGAAATGTTGTCCTTGCTGGCTTCGAGAGCTGCCTGGGCGTCGTCGAGCTCACTCACACGAGTCTCAATCTGCTGCTTCATCGCTGCAAGCTCCTTCTCATGAACGAGGAGGCCACTGTTGTCGGAATCGGCAGCACGCTCACGATGCTCCTCCTGAGCACGCTGCATGGCTTCGAGAAGCGCCTTTTTGTCTTCCTTGAGGGCAACCAGCTCGCTCTCAAGAGCCTGCAGATTGCTCCGGTCAGCAAGTGCATCGCGAAGCTGGCACAAAGCCGACTCCTTGTCCTGCATCTGCTGCTGCAGTGCGCTAATCTTCTCCTCATACTCACGCGTGACCTTGGCAATCACTTCATCGACACCCGCACCGCTCTGCTGCTGCTCCTTCACGACATCCAGCTCTTTCGACACGAACTCGAGCTCTTGGCGGAGCCCATCAATCTCCAAATGGCTGGCCAGCAGCATCTGCTCCACCTCCTCGCGGCGCATCTCTGCCTGCTCAGCGTTCGCAGTCGCAGCTACGGCGTACTCGGCCACCTGCTTCAATGTCTCCTCATCCGTCTCAACAGCGAGCGACACACGCTCCATCTCGCTCAGCTTCATCTTGGCGAGCAGGAGCTCGTGCTCCTTGGTCGCTTTCAGGCGGCGAATCGCCTTTGCCTCACGCATCGCGTTCTCGAGCAGCTTCGACGACTCACGCTCGCTCATCTGCAGCCTTTTGGTCAGATCTCGCACTTGCTGTTGCTTCGCCTGGAGCTCCGACGACAGCTGCTGTCGGCGCTTGGACGCCTCACTCTCCGTGTCCCGCAGTTTTTGGCGCACAATGTTGATCTCCTTGCGCGACTTGCGCAGCAACTCGCTCATCTCCTCGTGCTCCTGCTTTTCACGAGCGAGCAGCGACGTCAGTACCGAGTTCTTTCCCTCGGCCATTCCCATGCGCTTGGTCTCTTGCTGGAGCGTCTCCAGCAGCTCGCGACGCTGCGTCTCCATCTGCGTCTCCTTCGTCGTCAGCGAAGCACGCAGCTCAGCGAGCTTCGCTTCGTGGCGAGACACCTGCTGCTGGTACTGACGTTCAATGTCGGCCTTGGAAGCCACCAGACTCTCAAGCTCTGCCAGCGACTTGGCCACGACGCGCTCACGAAGGCTTGCTTGCTTGTCGCGCTGCTGCTGGCTGTGCTGCTGATCGTGCGTCTGGCGACGCTTGTCATTCACCTCCTTGTGCATCGCCACCACGTTCTCCTGCAGTCGCGCCGCAAGCTCCTCCATCTTCTTCTGCTTCTTGGCGAGGGCACCAAGCTGCTGGTCAATCTTGGAGGTGGACGTCTCCGAGTTGGCAGTGAGTTCCTCAAGAGCCGACGTCATTCGGCCCTGCTGGCCCTGAATCGCCTTGGTCAGCTCTTGGCGAGCCTCCGCGAGCTCGTCGCGAAGTTGGGTGGTTGTGGCCTGCGTTGCGTCTTGAGCCTTGCGCTCCTGTCGCGCCAGAGAGCTCGCGAGCTGCGCCACCTCTTCCTGAGCTGCGTCTGCGCGTTCTGAACTGGCACAAGGTCCGCCTTGCGCATGCCACCGTTGCTCACCGACAAGAAGCGCTGCTGCATCTCGTCCATGATCTCGCTCTTGATGGTCGCCACGAGCGCCTCACTGCGCTGCGAGTGGGCCACCTGCTTCTCCAGCGACTGCAGCAGCTTGTTCTCGAGCTTCTCGGTCGCGAACTGCATGTTCTGGGTCAGACGCGTCTCGAGCTCGTGGATCTCACGGGCCATCCGGATGCCAATCAAGTGCTCGACAGCCTTGAGGTCCACGAGGTTGCTCATCTGGCGCTGCAGCATGGCAGCCTTGTCATCGAGCTTGTCGAGGCGGTCGTCGAGTGCCGGTCGGCTCTTCACCACGCGCGCAACATCCTGCTCGAGGGTCGACACCTGGTCGCCCACCTTGCTCGAGAGCGCCTGGAGCTTGCCATTCACCTCGGCCAGCTCCTGGTCGACGCTCACCTTGCGCGCGAGCAGCTGTGCGCTGTGCTGTTCCAGCCGTGCGATGGCGTCCGAGTGCTCCTGCACCGTGTGTGAAACCGAGCTGACGTCGCCCCCGCCGAGCGAGTCGCGGAGCGCGAGCAGCTGCTGCGAGAGCGACGTCGTCTCGCTCGTGACGCCCGTCACGTCCGTGCGGAGGTCAGCGATCTTCTTGTCCATGCTCAGCGTGCGCGCCGAGAAGTGCGTGTCCAGACTGCAGCAAAGACGCGTGTAAGATGGGGAGATCACCAACGCCAACTACATGAGCAAGCATCGCCACGCACCTCTTCTTCAGATCCTCGATCACGTAGTTGGGGATTGTGCGCGGCATGTCACCCGACGCCACGCGGATGGTCGGGCCGCCGCCCATTCCTGCAGGGCGGGACGTCGGCACGCCGATGACACTGGCAGCGCGCTGAGCTGTGTGCACGCCAATGACGCTGCCGGCTCGCTGGGCAGTGTGCACGCCGACGACGCTCGGCGGGCGGTTGAAGCTGCTAGAGGCGCCATTGAAGCCGCCGGAGACGGAGCCGCCGCCCACGACGCTGTGGCGGCCGCGAGACGCCGAGCTGCCGGCGTGCGAGCCCGTGTGCGAGCGCGTCTCCTCTCGGTCCACGATGCTGTGGCGCTCCGACTCGGACAGACGCGAGTACTCGCCGAGCGACATGACGGGTCCAGTCGGCATGGAGTTGCGCTGGGCCAGCATGGCGGCCGTGAGCCCCACGCCGCCGTTGCTGCTGGAGCTGTGCGTGCGCTGGAGCGACGGCGGTCCGCCTTGCGCGGCGTGGGCTGCGTCTCGCTGGGCCAGCATGGCCGCGGTGAGTCCGCCGCTGCTGGAGCCCACAACGCGAGGCGGCGAGTGGCGCGAGGCACTGGAAGTGCTGTCGTTGCTCATGACGCGCGGGCGGCCGCTGGTGCGCGAACCCATCGACGTGCTGTCGTCGTCTCCATAGCGGCGGGCCGAGGCCGAGCCTGCTCCGGCCACCATGACGCGCGGCGCGGCGGCGGCCGAGGCCACGACTGGCGGGCCGCTGTCGCCGCGCTTGTCGCCGATGCGCCGCAGCAGCTTGAGGTTGTTGTTGGTCTTCTCGATGATGGAGGACAGGTCCGACTCCCAGTCATTGTACGACGCGCTCATGGCCGTCGCCGAGGCCTCGCTCGCCTCGTTCCGATGTGTGGTCGGTCTGCTGGGGCTGCTGAGCCTACTGATGGATGCACGAAACCCCCGTGAACGCCCGGCGGTTGCGCGCTATTCCCAGAGCGTCGACACTCTGGCTGACTGGCTGCTTGATGTGCAGAGCTGGCGAGGCTGCTGGAGAGCTCGCCGCGGCTGCAAGTGACGGAGGCGAGTGCCTCCAGGCGCGGATGTTGGGTAATGAGCCCACCCCAGGCCAGCAACTGACGTGTCCAGCTCGCTCGCCGTCAGGCCATCGGCCGGGTGCACCATGCAGCCCAGCCTCACCTCTCTCTCACGCAGTACAACGCCACACCTTCAAGGCCGCTATGGCGTGCGGCGCGTGCCGTTGCAGCCGCCTTGCCTCGCCTCCATCGCCTCCATGCCCATCAGCGACTTACTATGGGTCTGTGACATGGTGCAGGGTGTCGGTTCTTTACGGACGCAATGGCATTTGCTCTCGCTCCTGATTGGCCTAATGAAAATCTGGCTGACCAATGGGAGAGCCACAAAATTTAGAATTTGTAGGTATCGACTGCCGGAACGGGTTGAAGGGTGGCTTGCACGCGTGGAGACGCAAGGCTCGGCATGGCTCATGACTGGCCCGCAGGCACCCGAGCTGGCCACTTCAACCTGCGTGCGTGGCGGCCTGGCGGATTGCTGTGATCGTTCGCTTGGCATTCACGCGTTTTGGTGGATCGGCAGCTGGCTGTTCGTATCTCCAGCGTCCAGCCATTTGCATCAAAGCGAGGTAGAGCGCACGACCAGCACGACGCCCGCGCTGCTCAAGGCCTCCGTGCGATAACGCTCAAAGTGCGTCTGGATGCGTTCGCGGTGGCTGCTGACGGAAGATGCGCAGTAGGACGTCAGCAGCTCCTCAATGCTGGGCGGAGACTGGTCAGCGCGGAGGAAGTACCCGACCTGCCGATATGCCGCGGCGTCAGCAGCTGGACTCGACATCACCCAGCAAAAATATTCGCAACGCACCTCGACCATCGGCTCGCGGCAGTCGCTGAGCGCCACGGGTAGTCCAGCACCTTTGCCAGCGTCTCCTCGCCGACGAGTCGTGCGTGGGAACTCGCTGTGTTCGCATCTGTGAGCGCTAGCTGGTGAGCGACGCGCTGTTCGATCGCTGCGTCTGTACCTGCAAGCAGCGACTGCAGGCGCAATGCGCTCACTGCATCCTGAAACAGCGCATGCGACTCGTTCGCGAGCACCAGATCGCCAGACAGCTCATACTCTGCCGGCGTCAGCACTCGGTCCGCGACGACAAAAAGCTGGATCTTGAGCCCCAGCAGTCCGCTGGGAGCAACGACCTCCGCCGCGAAGCTCGATCGTAGCTGCGGCGGCAGGTTCGACAGCATGACGCACGCCTTGAGCCCGAGTACCAGGAACAGCACCTCTCCATAGAACCGCTTTGAGAAACGCGTGAGTCGACGAACGACGCCTCAAACAGCCCCTGCAACTCTGAGCACACCATGGAATCGGGCTTGAGCCCGTCCTCGAGCCTGCTCGCGCGCTCCGCCGTCCAAAACAGCCGCTCCAAGTCGCGAAACCTCCCGCACGCGGCCAACGCAACGCACTGGCGACGGTGGCGAGCCGACCAGTGCGAGCGCTGGCACGACTTGGAGCAGTAGCGTGGCCACCTGCAGCGACCGCAGCGCGCTAGCGCCGACCCTGAGGCGCCGCACGAGCTGCAGCCTTCGACCTCCATCCGATCCTTTACCAAAGTCTCCCGTGGGACGCTTTTACTCAGATATACTCAGAAATTTGGCAGATTGTGATTGGCTAGATTATTAATAGAGAACTTTCATTGGCTGAAAGAACATGATCCGATCAGATCCACTCTTTCACGGCTGCTCATCTCCACTGTTCTTCGCGACTTCAAGGTGGCCGCCACATGACTCGCGTGGAGCTGACGGCGCCGCAGCGCCGGCACCAGCAGAAGGGGCTCAAGCCTCGGGAGGTGGCGAAGGAGGCGGTTCGGTTGCTCAAGCTGCAGAGTTCCGTGGAGCAACCGTTGCGTCAGGCTCGCCGTGCCATTTTGAGTCGCTCGCCCTTCACGGCCGTCGACGAGGAGATGCAGGTCTGTCGCTCGTACCTGATTGTTGGCAGAGTCTTTGGTTCGACCGAGCTGCCGTGGGCATTCTGGGAGCGTGTGGCTACTCACTACAACGAGAACCGTCCGGAGGGAACGGACGAGCGCTCCGGTTTCGACCTCGACGTCAAATTCTTCACAATCAAGTTCCACATGAGCCAGTTCTCCAAGGCGGTTGGCGGCATCCAAGAGCTCTTGAAACCTAGGACTTCCAAGGGAGAGGAGTTGGCGGCCGCCATGCAGTTGTTCCAGGTGATGCACAACAAGCCCTTCGAGTTTCTGGACTCCTGGCTAGTGCTCTCGCTCGAGCCCGAGTGGGATTTGCTGTGTCAGCGCTCATCTGCGTCTCTCACCTTCGATATGAACAAGCTGCCGATGGGAGAGAACGAGGAGACCCAGTTGTGCATCTCGTATCTTCACACCAGCAAACTCTCCGCCATTGGAGAGAACCTATCCTCGTTGGCGTTGTCGGAGCGCTTAGCCACCCACTACAACATGAATCGACCGGAGGGAACGGTTGAACGCAATTTCCAGGAGCTCGGAGCAAAGTGGAAAGCCATTCAGCACGATATGGGTGAGTTCTGCAGCGCTGTTTCCAACGTTTGGCGGCTGCCCGAAGATGGGGAGGGTGATGACCTCGCGGCCGCCAAGGAAGTGTACGAGTCAGCACATGGCAAGCCTTTCGAGCTCTTGCACTGCTGGCAAGTGCTTTCTCACGACCCGCAATGGATTGCATTCACCATGAGCGTAGGGCTGTCGACCAAACAGCGCAAGCTTGAGGAGGCACGAGTGCGACGCGCAATATTCAGCGTCGGGAGGGTGGCTGCGAGCTCTGTGCTATGTGAGTAAGCGCGAGAAATGACGCTGCAAGCGGTGAGGCGTGTCCCTCTCTCCGTTGTGATGTGAAGATGTGGTGGGAGCAGCTTCGTGTGTTGCTCTATTGGTTGAAGCGGAAGCCCATGGATGTGAGAGATAGCAGGTAACAACAAACTCCACGGATCTATTGACATGTGCGGCTTCCAAAGCAAGAATCTCACTACACTAGCTTGCACGCTCAGTATCCGGCAGCCCAGTCGACCTCGTACTCGAGTGGCTGGTTCGTGAGCTTGCGGTTCAGGTTCTGGATCATAACAGGCAGCCACGTCCCCGGGAAACACAGTGCCCGAGATATGCGGCGTGACATTCACGAGTGGGTGGTCCCACAACTTGCTCTCCTGCGGCAGCGGCTCCACTTCAAAGACATCCAACACCGCGCGCGAGAAGAGTCCATTGTCGAGCGCCGCGAGGATCTCACTCTCCGCAATGACGTCACCGCGTCCGACGTTGATGAAAAATCGGCTTCTTCGTAGCGCACACAGCGAGTGAATCCTTGTTCAAGAGGTACTGGGTCGCCGGGTGTGCTCGGAAGCACATTGATAATGTAGTCACTGCACGCTAGCACATCTTGAACGTCGTTGGTGACGCGGTCCGCCTTGCCGCGGAACGTCCTCGGTATCATCCGGCGACAGCCGGCGCTTGAATCCGACAACGTTAAATCCCGAGCTCTTGAGAGTGCGGCCGATCTCCTGGCCGATCTCGCCAAGGCCGAGGATGCCGACGGTCAGCTGCGAGTACGGACGGTACTTGAGCATCCAGCGAGAAAACTCCTTCTTCTTCTGCAGCTCCTGCGCCTCGAAGAACTTGCGCTCGATCGCGATGACCCAACTGCAGAAAGCAACAGTGTCAGACATCAGCTTGTCATCGATGCAGGTGACGAACACAGAGCGACGTACCCAAAGACGAACTGTGCAAGTGCGGTGGGCATGATGCCTCCAGCGCGCGTGACGGTGAACTGCGGCGGGTTCTGCTTGTCGGTGTACTGCATGTACATGTCGACGCCAGGCGTAGGTGCCCTTGCACCCACTTGACCTTATTAAGTAGGTGCTGCAGGTCGAGCGGCAGGTTCTGCTTGCTCGCGAGCAGCAGCGGAGCCGCCAGGTGTGCGTCCATGAAGATCGTCTCGGCTTGCTCGAGCATCTCGATCTGGTCGGGGCTCAGGTCCCAGCCAGGTGCCTGCGCCTCCGTTGGGTCGTTGTTGGCCGCCGGGTCTACCTGAGCTGCCAGTCGAGGCAGCGGCAAGTCCACGATCTGCAGCTTGGACGACTGGAAGAGCTCCTGCGCCGCCCCAGAGCCCGTCGAGAGCTGCTGGCGGATGGACTCGCCGATGCCAGGGATGATCGAGACCACGGGGATGCGGAGCGAGGACGACATGGCTGGCGTCGAGTTGTGCGGAGCTTCGAGCGGCGGCGGGAGCTGTGCGCGACTGGCGGAGGAATCGAGAATGAGCTGCTCGCGAACTTCGACGTGGTCATTGCGTGCCAGAGACCGGACGCCTGTCACCACTTCAGAAGATTGGACGCGTTCGGTGTTGAGACGCACCGTACACTTTGCGAGATTGGCGGGCTTTGCATGCGCACATCAGTAGTTGTTTCGGTCGATGGAGACCATCAACGCAAGAAAAGCGGTGGAGTGGGCCGAAAATGAGACTCTGGGATTGGCAGCGCATCGTGCGTCACCGGTGCTTGGGTGTCAAGGCTGCTTGGACTGCCATCTACGCCGTCGTGGGGGTGCAGGCAGAAACCCGTTTACTGACGAATGAAAGCCCGTTCCATAAACGCTGATGTGTGATCCCAGGTTGCTCTCTGGCCCTCCGACTCGCTTACGATGCGCAAGCAGTGTTCTGTGATGCTGCAATAGCGAGATTGGATCCCCGCTTGGTACTTTGCAGGGCAATAGCTCTAGCAGAGCGTGTACTAATCCCAGCAACGAGTCTTGGGGATGCAAATCTGCAAGGCTAGCAAGTTGACTTGACTCTCCCCCATGCTAGGTGGAGTTGCGGCATATCTTGGACACTAGAAGCCCGTCAATTCTCAGCACGTCAACATCGCATTTTGAAGCCTTCATCAACAAGTTTTCCAGAGCTGGTAATGCTTACTTGAACCACGCATCGTAGTTCGGAGAAAAGATGCTAGCCGTGTTGATACCTTGTCCAATGCCAAATCCTGTCGCTAAATTTGGCTTTGAGATCGATTTGGCCTTACCGGTGGAGATGCTCTAATAGTGAAGATGCTGCAAACGATTTGTCTCTCTTTGGTCCTGCAGCATCGCGAATGATTTTTGCCGAAGACAAAGACTCTGAATGTCGGGATCACTTCTCATTGGAAGTCCGTTCATAAGCCACAGCACATCCACGAGCAGACAGTTGCCATCTTCCAACCATGTATTACTATTCCCTAGTGAAATTGACCGACGCCACCGCGCAGATTCCAGACTGATCTTTCCTCTTTACAGGGTCGAGAAAGCAAACTGCAAGTACAAAGCAGCTGATCTCGGCGTATTGACATCGTGCAACGCCACTCCAGTGTCTTCGTTGAAATTGGAGCTGCTGATTGTTATCACAGCGATCAGTTTCTCGTTAGTAGCCCTTGGACCACTCGACAGGGTAGAGCAGCTCTTGCTGGGAGAGGAACCGATCCAGATTCCGCACGAACACGTCGGCGACATCCTCGGGGAGACTCAGTGCCGACACGTGTGGGGTGAGCAGCGCCTTCGGGTGCGTCCACAACTTGCTACTCTTCGGCAGCGGCTCGACTTCGAACACATCCAGTACTGCCTTGGAGAGGATATCCTTGTCCAGCGCCGAGACGATCGTCTCTTCAGCGATCACATCTCCACGCCCCACATTGATGAATACGGGCTTTTTGGCGTGACATGCCGCCAGGCGCTCTTCCGTAAGCAGGTAGCGTGTTGCAGGCGTGCTCGGTAGTACGCTGACAATGTAGTCTGACTGCGCCAGCACGGCGTCGAGGTCAACTGTGACCTGGTCAGCGCTCTTTGAGAGTGTACTTCGGACCTCATCTGGGTCAACGTGGCGCTTGAAGCCGGCAACTCGGAACCCCGCGGTCTTGAGCAGCAGCCCGATCGCCTTCCCGATGTCCCCCAGGCCGAGGATGCCGATCGTCAAGGGCTGGTACGAGCGGTAGCGCATCTGTGCCTGCGCGTACTCGCCTCGCTGCTGGAACTTCTCCGCCTCAAGGAACTGCCGCTCCAGCGCCACGATCCACCTAGAGTAGCAGCAAAAGCAGCGTTAGTCTTCAGCTCCATCGCCTGCTTTGCAGACAGACGAGCCGCACCCGAAGACGTATTGGGCCATAGCCTGCGGCATGATGCCTCCCGCGCGCGTCAGCGTGAAGGCCGGCGTGTGCTCCCCCTTGAGCTTGAAGAACGGCTCGATGCCCGCGTACGTCGACTGCACCCACTGCAGCTGCTTGGGCCTCACGAGCTCCTGCTCACCGCCCAGCAGCAGCCGCGCACCCGTCGACGCGTCCGCCAGCAGCACTGTCGCCTGCTCCAGCGCCTCGCGCTGCTCGCCCGACAGCCGCCACTCGCTCGCTCGCTCCGGCGGCGGCGGCACCTCCACGACCTGCAGCGTCGACCGGCTAAACGCTAGCTGAGCTGGCGATGCGTTAGCAGCCGACAGGCGAGCGCGCACGGCCGGCCGCGAGCCCCTCGATGCCCGACACCACCGGCACGCGCAGCATGGTGCCGAATGCCAAATCGAAAAGTGGAGCGGATGCAAATCAAAGGGGAGGGCGTTCGTGTTCATGTGACGTGTGCAAATGAGGCCACGTCAGTAGCCGGCGGCCCAGTCGACACGCATGGCCATGGACTCGACGGCGTCTCCGCGCAGGAACGTGTCCAGGTTGGGCACGAACGCGTCAGGCCACGTCCTCGCCGAAGCAGTAGGCGGCCACGTGAGGCGTCAGACGCACCTTGGAATGCTGCCACAGCGCGCTGCTCGCGTCCAGAGGCTCGTGCTCGAACACGTCGAGTACAACCAAGGACAGCCAGTCGCTGTCCAGCGCCTTGACTATCGTCGCCTCGGAGATCAGGTCGCCCCGACCCACGTTGATGAGCACGGGCTTGCGCTCCTGGCACTGCTGCAGCCGCTCCTCGGTCAGCAGGTACTTGGTCGCGGCAGTGCTCGGGAGGATGCTCACGATGTAGTCGCTGCGCTGGAGGATATCGTCCAGGTCGCTCGTCACGTCGTCCGTGCACTCGGCGAGAGCTGCGCGGTCCTCATCGTTCACGCGCCGCTTAAACCCGACGACGCGGAAGCCCGCGAGCTTCACGAGCTTGCCGATGGCTTGCCCAATGGCTCCGAGGCCAAGCACACCGACCGTCAGCGACCGGAATGACCGGTAGCGCAGCTTGTCTTGCGCGTACTCGCCCTTCGCTTGGAACTCGCTGGACAAATGCAGCTGGCGCTCGATCGCTACGATCCACCTGCGCAGTGCACTGTCAGTTGACTCGAGTTGAGACCTCCAAACTCATCGCTGACTCACCCGAGGACGTATTGAGTCATGCCATCGACACCGCCGGCACGTGTGAGCGTGAAAGACGGCGTCGGTGTCTCGGATGTCAGCAAGTTCAGGTATCGCTCGACGCCCGCGTACGTGCCCTGGACCCACTTGACACTTCGACAAGAGGCTCTGCTTGTCACTTGGCAATGTTGTCTCTCTCGCCAACAGCAGCTTGGCGCAGTTGTGCGCGTCGCCAACAATGATCTCCGCTCTCTCCAGCAGTTCCTCCTGCTCCTTCGTCAGCTCCCACGACGCAGTGGTGTCGCCTTGCGCCTGCTGCTCGGCCGATGGATAAACCGGCACGGGGATCGTGACGAACTCGAGCGCTCCACTGTCCAGCAGAGCGCGAGAGGGCGACGCGTCCGCGCTGCCAGCTCGAATGCGAGCCACCAGGTCGTCCGCAAGTCCGGGCTTCCATGAGATGACGGGGATCCGCAGCGGAGCAGAAGGCGGCGCCATGGCGATGGCTGGTCGACTGGCAAATGGTCAATGGTGATGTGTGTGCGCATCGAAGTTTGATTTGCTACGTCACTGTGCCAACAAAAAGGTACATTTGTTAAATGATTTGCGCAACCAGATCATGGCTTTGGCGGAGATCGATCATGAAGTGCTCTAGCAAATGCAGCTTACATACCATTCACTGCTTTGGCCAACGTAAATGCAAGTTGTCACGACGCTTTTTCATTCATAAAGGCTACGCAGATCGTGGATACGTCACGGCCGCATCATGAAGGGCTCGAAGACGCCTACAGGCGGGCGCTGGGCTTGGTGAGGTCCACGACGAGCTTGCCGATGTTCTTGCGCTCGTACATGTAGTCGATGGCGTTGGGCACGTCCTCGAGACCGACAAAGTTGGACGGGTCGACACCGGCGTTGAGCAGCCCGCGCTCCACGAGCGTGCTGAGCTTCTTGGTGTGGGCACCCATCTCGCGGAAGTAGTCGTTGAGGAAGAAGCCGCGCACGGACGCCGACTTGGCCAGCAGCTTGGACGGCAGCGGCGTCGAGACCTTGGTCGGCTTGTGCTTCCATGTGCTCGAGTCCTGGTAGCCGGCGATGGCGCCGATGACAATGATGCGGCCGCGGCGGGCAATGTTGTTGACGCACGTCTCGAACATCTCGCCGCCGACGCTCTCGAACACGAGGTCCACGCCCTTGGGGTACTCCTTCTTGAGCACGTCAAACACGTTCTCCTTGCGGTAGTTGATGGGGCGGTCGCAACCAATTGACTTGAGGTACTCGACCTTGTCGTCCGAGCTGCACGTGCCGATCACGTGGTTGCCCGCGAGCTTGGCCAGCTGCACCGCGAACTGACCCGTGGCGCCGGCCGCAGCCGTGATGAGCACCGTCTCGCCGTGCTTCATCTGGCCCACGTACTCGAGCGCCATCGAGGCCGTCAGGCCGCACACCGTGATGGGCAGGATGGCCGGCACCGCCTGCGGCACCTTGATCAGGTGGCGCTCATTGGCGATGATGTGCTCGCGAACGCGCCGTAGGCTGCAGAGAATGTTGTTGTTAGTCACTGCTTCCTTCCTTGCAAAAAAAAAAAAAAAGGTGCTCTGCGTGGTGAACGCACCCATGGAGGCGACGGCATCGCCGACCTTGAACGAGGTCACGCGCGGTCCGACCTCGACGACGACGCCGACTGCAGATTGATGTTGCGATCATTAGTCACTAGAGCTTGCGAGCGACGGTCGAGTACGAAACGTACTGGCCTCGAAGCCGCAGTCAAAGGGCGGCTGCACGCCCGGCAGGTAGGCGCCGTTGGTGTAGTTGATGTCGGAGGCGTTGATGCCGACGTACTTGGTCTGCACGAGCACCTCGCCGGCCTTGAGCGCGCGCAGCTCCGTCTCCACGATGGCCGTGCACTCGCGAAGTTGGTCGACAGCTTCTGGCACACGATCTTGCGCGTCTTGACCATGTTTCCAGGGCGTTGGGGGGCGGCGGGCGGCTGTGTGGCAGGTGGTGGAAGCGCAAATGAGCGCCATGGCCCAGCGGCGTTTGACGCTGTACTGTTGACGTGTCAACTTGAACCAGACGCGAACTAATTACGGAATCGTACGATCGGAAGTAATTACACATATGCTACACTCAACTCGCGCAAATGCGCGATTTGGCCGCATTCCGAGATGCTGGCCGCGACGATCCGGGAGGGCGAGGAGAAGCTGGCGGCGCGGCGGCAGGCGGCGGGTGCGTGGCCCATGGCGCTCAGAAGGAGGCGGCGGACGCGCTGACATTCACTCCTGGTCCAGCGCTGGCCAGGACGCAGCTGGCGCGCGCGCTGCTGGCGCTGCAGCGCGCGCAGGGCCGGCAGGTGGGCGAGCGCCTGGACTGGGCCATCACGCAGCAGCGGGACGTCGAGGAGGCCGCGCTGCGCCTCACCAAGGGCGTCAACTCGCTCTACCAGCGCGCGGCCAAGTGGAAGGCCGAGCAGCGACGCTTCCGCGTGCACCTTGAGGTGGGGAGCGGAGATACCGCGGCGGAGACCGAGGCGACTGCCGCGCTGCTACGTTGCAGGCGTTGCTGTCGCCTCCAGAGCTGCTCGGCAGCTTTGCGGAGCTGCTCAACAGCTACGCTGGGCTATTGAGCTGCGGCGGCGACTGCCGCGTTGACGCGTTGACGCGACTGGCTGACGACGCGCTGCTGGTGACCGCAGGGGCTGGAGAACTTCGCCGACTGGGCCGCCGCCGCCGAGGCGGACCTGCGCGCCATCGCCGGCAACCTCGAGTACGTGTGCGCGGTGCTGGACAAGGAGCACGAGGCGGCCGCGCCGCCCTCCAGCGGCCCGCAGCAGTGATTCCTTCCCATGCGCGCTCACCTTCAATCTCGCGTGGCGCACATAAGTTATCAATCGCAGCAGCAATACGTTGGCCAAGTGCTGCTCATTTCCCCCTCAGTCGATTATGGCGCGCAAGGCCAAGGGCGAGCGCAGGCCGCCGCGCGTCGAGCGCCCCGCGCCGCCCGGCGGCCGCTCGTGGCTGCTGCCGCTCGTCGTGGCGGCGGCGGCCGTGGTGCTCGCGGTGCTGGCCCCGCAGCTGCTGCCGCGCGGCCAGGACGCAGGACCTTGTACATCTCGCGCCACCATCCAGCTCGAGCGCAAGCGCTTCGACGTGCAGTGCCACCTCAAGAAGGTGCGGCTCGCCTTCTGCGCTTTGCGTGGGCGCTGCGGGGGACTCATTGTACTGCGCGCCAGCTGAGCAAGCGGGCGGTACCAGGGGTGCCATCACGTGGGCAACAACTGCGGCCGGGCGGTCAAGGACGCGTTCGTAACGCCGGAGGAGGTCGACCAGCTGCGCGAGATCGCGGAGATCGGCATGGCCAACCGCTCGCGGCTCGGAGGACCCACCATCATGGACGTCAACACGGGCTACGTCAAGGACGGCGACGGACTCGTCAACATTTACCAGAAGACGCCGGCGTCGCCGCCCGAGCCGCGCTTCACACGCGAGCAGTTTGCGCTCTACCGCAGGTCAGGTTTGATCGTGCGACATGGATGTGAGGAGGGGAGCTTACGCGCAACTTGGAGGACAGGGTGATCGAAAGCATTCGCCAGGCGCTGATCGAGGAGTTCCAGCTCGAGGTGCTGTACTTCACCGCCCCAACGTTCATCACGCGCATCGTCGGCAACGAGTCGTGGTCTCCCGCAGAGATCCATGACGAGTACTGGTGCGTGCTGCCGTGATTACGCCAAGTTTTCCTGATAGTGGGGACTCAGAACGTACGTTCATCGCAGGCACCCACATGTGGACAAGGACAACACGCAGCACTACGACTACTCGGGGCTTCTGTACCTCGCCGACTACGAGGACGACTTCACGGGCGGTCTGTTTGCGTTCATCGACAAAGAGTCCGAGCAGGTCGTGGAGCCTGCGCGTGGACGGCTCATGATGTTTACGTCCGGCAAAGAGAACCTCCACCAGGTCAAGCGCGTCGAATCAGGCACGCGATACGTCATGAGCATGTGGTTCTCGTGTGATTCACGCAAGCAGTTCCATAACTTTTTGGACGGCAAGATGCACCAGCATTTTATCCGCGAGGATATCTAGGTTGGCGCCTTGCGAGCGATCCATCTCGTTGATAAAGAAGAGCAACAGACAGCGATGGATTCAATGATCATCGGCCCTCGTTGGGTGTGACGAGGGACATGGCTAGGGAGCTGAAGGCGCCGCGCAGGTCTCGATCTCGTTTTTCTGTCTCAGTCTTGGCTGTCTGTACGGCAAACTCGCGGAACTTTTGCATCAATCGCCGCCGCCGCTCCGCCGACGGGATACAGCGACACACGGTCAGGACCTGAGTTTGTGCGCTCAAACACTAGCATGCTCAGTGGGTCGGTTTCTGGCGGCGGTCTCCACCTCACGACTCGCTTGTCGTTGTGGAAGTAGTAATGTTTGCCCGTGACCTCGTAAGTAAACTCTTCCCATGGTGCTGGTAGTGGCTGCACGAGAGCAGCACCGCGGAACCCGCCACAGCCATCGCAGATGAGATCCGTTACGTCGCTAGGTGGAGTGTAGAACGGCGCGAGTCGGCGTAATATGCCAAAGTCGCCAGTTCGTGGCTGCTCCACGTCCTCGCGCGGTCGGCCGCTCTCATCAGTGGTCACCGCGCCGTCCGAGACATCGTGCTGCGCAAAGAGTATCGCTGCCACGCTCGTCGAAGACGCGATGGTCTGGCAGGCCGTTTCGCAAATGAGCTGGTTGTGCTTGCGCGTCTCCTGCGCGAACTTCTTGCGAAACTGCGCCTGCCGCTCGTCGTAGCGCACAAAGTCGGTCGCCAGCAAGTGCTCAGCACGGCGCACCCCGTCCAGCAGGTCTCGAGTGCGAGACGGTGGCGCCATCGTCTTGGTGTTTGTTGGCCGCAACACCAAGCAGAAGCAGAGCGAGCGTCCTCAGGGTCCATGGACCACTCAAGTTGAAGCGCTAAATTTGAAGACAAGTCTGCGACGTGTGATGGCTATCAAGATCCCGTTCGAGCAATTTGATTCGTTGATATTTTTGCTATTTTCAGCCAATGATTCTCGAATCGTCGAGAAACGTCTAACACCCTCTAACACTCACCAACCTCCATTCGATTCGATACAATCCACCTAATGATTGAGACATGCATTCTGGAATTGTCTCGACAATTCTTAACAACCACTAACCCCCGCTAACCCCCCACTGTTGAAGTGTTGCCAAGATTTCCCTTTCCTCCAAGTCGCCTCAGTATCCAATTTGCCAAGTCGCAGACAAGTCCAAGGCAAGCAACAAGGAGAAGCGACTCAACACAATGGTAAACCCACAAGAGTTCACCGACAAGACGAACGAGTACGTGCGCGCGGCGCAGGAGCTGGCAGAGGAGCGCGGCCACGCGCAGCTGACGGCGCTGCACCTGACGGAGACGCTGTTCGCGGACCGCCAGGGCTTCGCGCGCTCGCTGGCTGAGAAGGCGAACGCGAATGCCGACGGCATCCTGCAGGGCGTGCAGAGCGAGCTCGGGAAGCTGCCAGTGCAGACGCCGGCGCCAGACTCCGTGTCCGCCGACTCGGGGCTGCTCAAGGTGCTCAAGCGCGCGACCAAGCTGCGCAAGGACGCTGGCGACACGCACATCGCGGTCGACACACTGCTACTCGCGCTGTTCACGAACGCACAGGTCGCCGCGGTCTTCAAGGCTAACGGACTCGATGAGAGCAAGGTCAAGGAGGCCGCCAAGGTCTCGCGCGGAGGACGCCCCGTCACGAGCAGCTCCGCGGAAGACAACTTCGACGCGCTCAAGAAGTACGGACAGAATCTGGTCGAGCTAGCCGAGGCCGGCAAGATCGACCCGGTGATTGGCCGAGATGAGGAGATCCGACGTGTGATCCGCATCCTGTCGCGAAGAACCAAGAACAACCCGGTGCTCATCGGCGAGCCTGGCGTCGGCAAGACGGCTATCGTGGAAGGCCTGGCGCATCGTATCGTGATTGGCGACGTTCCAGAGACGCTCAACTGCCAAGTCTTCAGCCTCGACATGGGTGCGCTGATTGCAGGCGCAAAGTACCGTGGCGAGTTTGAGGAGCGATTGAAAGCAGTGCTAAAGGAAGTCAAGGACAGCGACGGCAAGATCATCCTGTTTATCGACGAGATGCACCTAATCCTGGGTGCGGGTGCTACCTCCGGCGCGATGGACGCAGCCAACCTGCTGAAGCCCATGCTTGCGCGTGGAGAATTGCGCTGCATTGGTGCGACGACATTGGACGAGTACCGCAAGTACGTCGAGAAGACAAGGCATTTGAGCGACGATTCCAGCAAGTCCTTGTGAAGGAGCCGTCCGTGCCCGACACAGTGAGCATTCTGCGAGGATTGAAGGAGCGGTACGAGTCGCATCATGGCGTCCGCATTCTGGACAGTGCACTCGTCGCCGCAGCCAAGCTGGCCGACAGATATATTAAGGAGCGGTTCATGCCCGACAAGGCGATCGACATCATCGACGAGGCGTGCGCAAATGTCCGTGTCCAGCTCGACAGTCAGCCTGAAATCATCGACGAGCTTGAACGACGGCAACTCCAGCTCCAGGTCGAGGCGACCGCGCTCGCGAAGGAGAAGGACGAGATGAGCAAGCAGCGTCTTCGCAAGGTTCAAGAAGAGCTGAACAACATTGGCGACGAGCTGCGTCCACTGATTCTGCGTCACCAGGCGGAGAAGGCGAGGGTGAACGAGATTCGGGAGCTTCGTGACAAGCTGCAGAACTTGCAGCTCAAGGTGCAGCGCGCCGAGCGCAACCAGGACCTTCAGACTGTCGCGGACCTCAAGTACTACGCTATCCCTGATGTTGAGCGCCGTATCAACGAGGCTGAGATGATGAAGAAGCGCGAGGATGAGGACGAGAACCACCACAAGATGGTCGAGGAAGTTGTGCGCGAAGAGCAGATCTGCCAAGTCGTCGCTCGATGGACGGGCATTCCAGTGTCTCGCCTAACATCCAGCACCAGCGACCGCTTGATGCACCTCGAAGAGCGTATCCACGAGCGCGTGGTTGGTCAGAACGAGGCTGTGAAGGCGGTTTGTGATGCTGTGCTGCGTTCGCGTGCCGGATTGGCCCGTTCTGAACAACCTACTGGCAGCTTCTTGTTCCTGGGACCGACCGGCGTGGGCAAGACCGAGCTCGCGAAGGCTCTCGCGTTCGAGCTATTTGACGACGACAAGCACATGGTGCGCATCGACATGTCTGAGTACATGGAAGAGCACTCTGTCGCGCGTCTCATTGGCGCTCCCCCAGGCTACATTGGTCACGAAGAAGGCGGCCAGCTGACCGAGGCAGTGCGACGCAACCCATACAATGTTGTGCTGCTCGACGAGATTGAGAAGGCGCATCCGAAGGTACTCAACATCCTGCTACAGCTGCTGGACGACGGTCGACTGACCGACTCGCATGGACGCACGGTCGACTTTGCCAACGTCGTGGTCATCATGACGTCAAACATTGGCGCCGAGCATTTACTGTTTGAGTCGGGTCTGTCGCCGCGTGCTAGCAAGAAGATGCGTCTGGATCAGACCGAGAACGAGGTGAAGCATTCGTTCACCAAGCAGCGCGAGCTCGTGCTTCAGCAGTTGCGTCACACGATCCGCCCAGAACTACTCAACCGTTTGGACGATATTGTGGTGTTCGAGCCACTCGGCCGCCGCGAGTTGCGCCAGATTGTGCTGCTGCAGTTCGACTCGGTGGTCAAGCGCTTGAAGGAATCGCAGATTACGGTCAACGTGACTGTCGACGCGCTGGACGCGATCCTGGACGCTTCGTACGATCCGCAGTACGGTGCGCGTCCGATCAAGCGATACATTGAGAAGCACGTGGTGACAGGACTTGAGCCGTCTAATCATCGCCGGCCAGCTTCGCCCCAAGAGCCATGTCGAGGTCGCCGAGAGCAACGGCCAAGTCACGTTCGATGTATCGACGCCCATGGAGACTGCACCATAAGCTTCCGACGCGCTGATCTGTCGCGCGTCCTTCATATTTAGGTTTCGAGATGCATGTGTGAGTGAAAGTAAGTCTGCAGTAATACATGAAATTTAGCGCGATACTACATGAAAAACCCCGAGTTCAGAAAGTGATAAGGCAGAAGATGACGAGACTGCCGACGATCAGCAGCACTCGAGAGAGGAATGCCTGCTGCACTTGCTGTCGTTCCTCAGCAGGCGAAAGCGGCGTGCCGTCGGCACGATGCGTTGCAGCTGCCGGAGGTTGCTGCATGACCGTCAGTCAGAAGAATCCCACGAACCCATGCATGGACACATTCGTACAAACGGGATGCCGAAGAGCGCGGGGAAGAACCCGATGGTCGGCGACAGCGAAAAGGCCGAACCTTGACCCTGGAAGAGCGCGAACTACGCCCAACACCGACACAAAGTCAGCCGAGCAGCATCAAGCGCTCAAAGCCCACCGCTCGTACGTTGCTGCGTGGGCGCCGGCGCCTCAGCAGCTCAGCGTCCGGCCGCTGCCCGCGTGGACGCGACGGAATGTCCGCGTTCTCCACCGTGCTTCACATCCCAACGTGGCCACGTCAGCTCCGAAACCAATGCTCCAATCCCCAAAAACCCAGCGCACCGCGGGTCGACGGCCTCCGCGCCACGGCCGTAGACTGGGATCACGTTCTCCTCGCTCACGCCGGCCTTGCACACTGGACACTCGCTGTGCCTCTCCATCCACTGCGCCCACCGCCCGTTAGCCCTCGCTCAAGGCAAACGCGCGGCCGCCAAGACGCTCACCTGGTACAGACACGGCCAGCTGCACGCGACGGACGAGGAGACGGGCGTTAATGGCGCGAGGCGGCGGCGCGGCGCGGGCTCACGCACCAGTAGAGGTGGCCGCAGAGCGTCACCACGGGGCTCGACGCCGCGTCCAGGCAGATGTTGCAGTCGAAGAACGCGGGCGGCGCGCGGCGCGCGGCCTCGCCCGGCGCCTCGGTCGCCACGTGCATGTCGTATCTGAAGATGATGCTTGCAAAATAGCAGGCTGGGTTGCTGGCTAGTGTTGCGGATATGGGCTGGGAAGAAAGCAGTAATTACTTTTATAGACATTGCACGACTTTTTTGCTACGGTAAACCTACGCGTGCACTTGCACCGCCCGCAGGCAACGAAGCCCCTCGCTCTCGTCGTTGTCCCTCCAGTAGCTAGGGACATGGTGGTGGAATCGTCTCTCATTTAAACGCTGCCTTCTCCTTCGGAAAACACTTCCAGTGCACCTGCACTCACGTAGCGCAAAATGTTGAAGGCCGCGTGTTCGTCTCGGCCGGCAGTAAACGAGCAGGTCGGGCACGTGAAAATGTCTTCATCCCGCATTGTCATGTGTACCCGCTCATAATGCGCACACGTCCTGGACGTGTACATCTCGGAGCACACCACGAGCCCCTTCCCCATCCGCTGACACTTGGCACGCAGCAATTGACGAAACGCGTAGTGGTTCAAGCTCAGTATTGCAGTGTTGAAGGCGTGTGTACGTCGCGAGCTGCGGAGAATCATGCGTTGGGTCTGAAAGCGCGGCAGGAGAATGACGTCGTAGCTCTTGACGAGGGCCGACGCTGTCTGGTAGTGAAGCTCCTTGACGCAATTCTTCATTTTGGCACAGCAAAAGGCAAACTCACGCTTGGATCTCGCGTACGCGCGGAACTGGGTCCGCGTCGCTCTGCCTTTCTGGTTGTGAAATCGGTCGATTACACTCTGTGCTCGCGCCTTCCGCTGACGAAGAGAGCTCAAGTAGTCCTTTGTGCCTCGCCCAAACTCCAACACCTTGCCCTGCAAGTCGATGCCAGTCGCAAATGCTTTGATACCCGGATCAATCGCGACACAGGATTGAAGCTCCGAGTACGGTCCTGGTTCGACCGTCTCAGGGATAACGACAAAGTAGGAGCCATTGTCGAGCACAATCTCGATCTGGTGGGCAATATCAACGTGTGACTGCATCTTCACTCGAATGTCCTTGAGACCCGTGATGGATAGGAAGAACTGATGCTTGGTTCCTGGAGCCGACGAAACGGGAGGCGGAACCTCACGAATACTGACACGTTGGGCATCCTCTGACAGCGTGAAGTTGGGGTCAAGCTTCTTGTTGGAGAAGCGCATCGTGAAGTGTTTGATGTTCCCGCGGCTCAGGTTCGTGAAGCAGCTCTTGACAGACGAATGAAACTTCCGCATCACATTGTAACGCAAATTGTGGGGCGTCTCGTGCACCCAAGCTGGTGGAGGTGCAATACCTTCTGGGTACACGACAGGTTGGCGATGATTCTTACTAACAAACAGCTTCTGAAGGCTACCGGAGTTGTGGTCGCCGGTTGCTCGGAAGTAGTTGACCGCCATGTTGTGCGTTGCTCTGCACGTCCCCATAAAGCACCCTAGCGTCTGCCGTTGCTCGCGTGTCGGAAAGAGGCGGTAGCGTCGCGAGCGAGTCAGCAAGAGCTTTTTCTCGACGAGCACTTGGGCCTTGTCGGCATCTCTCTCTTCATTGAACCGAGCGTACGCGAGTTGGTTCGCCTCCCCCCACGAGTTGAATCCCATCAAGATGTCCCGCACGTCGGTCGCTGTAGCCTTTTGATCTTTGATCGCCGCCAGCCCTGATGCAAACTCACCACGCCTCGCATACGCACGAGTCCGAGCTTCATGATCTTGCCTACTGACTGACCATGCCTGGGTGTGGGGAAACACAGCGAGGTCCTGCAACGTGCGCTGGATTGGCGTCTCTGGCTGCCGTGTCCTGATCGTAAACCATGAGTGAAAACTGGTGTCTTCTTGAAGCTCTCCTCCGGCCGAGATCTCACGCTTGTACTCGGCATCGAAGAGCTCGTCCATCGCATTCCACTGGTCACGTGTCAGCTTGTCCTGCAGCGGGCTGTAGTCGCGAATGTTGTACAGCAAGACGTGCTCCACGAGCTCTGCCAGCGATACCAGTAGCTGGTGTGTCTGCAGTGGCGCTCGCTCAGAGGTCGGTACCGCCGCAGCGAACGCTCCCAGGAGTTCGTCCAGCTGCCTCTCTTGACGAATCCCCTGACGGTGCACCGCAGCAGACAGCACCATCCACAAGATGTTGGCGTAGTGGAACTGCAGGAAATGGCGGACCCGCATGCAGACGAGCTCGTCCAACGTGTGCACGAACACGAACGCTCGCACGATAGCAAACGCATCACGGAACCTTCTCTGAATTCGAGCCAACAAACGCGGGCGTCGAATTCTTCGCACTCCTTGTTGGACGGGCTCTTCGGCTGGTTGATCAGCTGCATTTGGATCTCCACCAGCATCAACGCCAAGCATGGGGTCGTCCTCATCAGGCGGGCGCTCGTGCCGAACGACCGCTCTCATGATCGCGACAGAGAAGAACTAGTTGTGAGGCTAGCGAGGATATCGATCGAGTGGATCGCACCGTTAGAGAGCGAAGGGGGTGGAGACAGTATGCGAAACCCATGGCACCCGACGTCAATGCGATCTCGTTGTAGCCTACATGTGCTGCCACGTCGCTGCCAGTGGAGCTTCAATACTTCCAACTTGACCTGCTCATTCACTGCCGGCCGAGACGAGCACGCGGCCTTCAACATTTTGCGCTGTGTGAGTGCAGGAGCTCTGGAGGTGTTTTCCGAAGGTGAAGGCAGCGAGTAAATGAGGGAAAACTCCACCACCATGTCCCCGTCGTTGTCCCTCGCTACTGGAAGAACGACGGCTTTTCACAGCACTCAGTGGGAAGCCCCCCTATTGTGCAACGTTGATGTCAGTTTAGAAGCGGTGGTTGCTGGATAGAGGGGGAGCCGAAGCGGCACCGAGCGCGGTTACCTATCCTTTCCCACGGGTAATCACTTGCTGCATTAGCATGTAGATAATAAAATACAAGTAAACACATCCCAACTCTCACTATATCCCACAGGTATTCCATTTCTGCAATGCGCAAAAACGTGCGCCTCCTCGCCGTGAAAGGCTTTTTCCCCCCTGCTGCTCTTCTTTTTTTTCCAGCGCGTCAAGCGTCGCCGCCCATGGCCGTGAGCGACCGCGAGGTCGAGGCGAGTCTGTCGCTGCTGGGCATGATGAGCGAGCCCGAGGGCCAGCGAGACGCGTCGTTCGTGCTCGCGGTGGCGCGCGGCGCGGCGCGCGAGGGCCGGCGCCACGCCCGGCTCAGCTCGCTTGGCGCGCGACCTGACGCTCGACGAGCTGCGCGCGCACTTTGACAAGCCCATCGTGCAGGTGGCGCGCGAGCTCGGCATCTGCACCACGTTCCTCAAGAAGATCTGCCGCCGCTGCGGCATTAAGCGCTGGCCGCACCGCCAGATCCGCTCGCTCGCGCGCACGATCCACATGCTGCGCCAGCTCGAGGCGCAGGCGGACAGCGCCATCGACAGAGACAAGTACGCGAGACAGATTGCGATCGTCGAGGCCAAGCAGCGCGCCGTGTTCGAGAACCCCGACGACCAGGGAAGATCAAGCGCGTCAAGAAGCTACCGGCGGGGCCAAAAGCGCTCTCAAGCGCGTCCTCCACCTCCACCTCCTCCTCCGGATACGTCGACGACGACATGCTCGAGGACGCATCGCTGCTCGCAGAAGCGGCAGTAGCCATCTCGACATCGACCGCCAGAGTCGCCTCGCCGCCGCCGCCGCTTGGCGTGCAGATCCCGCCGTTGCCGGCAGTCATCGAGCCAGGGAACCTCACGACGCCGGTGCATGCGGCGACGTCGCCGATACCGCCCGTCGACCTCATCTCTCCGAGCCACCGCAAGCTCGCGGCGCTGCCCAAGGGCGACCCTGGGCAGCGGCTGAGGACAGCATCCATCGGGTCGCTGCAGGACGTCCAGGGTGAGGCGCTCAAAGCTGAGGTGCCATAATCGTCGTCCTAGTGGATTTTGGGACCGTTTTGGTGTGCCATGGGTGTGTACAGCACGGCACGGCCGCAAATGTATAAAGCCGTCGCTCTGGCCACTGCAGCACGTCATGTGGCAAGTAGTCAGTCTCTTCAAGTTGGAAGCGTTGAAGTGCTAATGGTGCTCACGTCCAAAGAGAAAAAAAAAATGTGTAGCAAATGAAAGTTTTCATGGCTATAGCGAGAAGCTCACGAGTTCTCGCCACTTCCTTATAAGCAAGAGTCCTTGTCTGAGCACATCCGATTGCTAGTAGTACGTGTTGGCCTCGAGCCAACCTGGGTAGCGGATCATGCGGCCCGTGTCCTTGCGAATGACGCTGCGAGACGTTGACCGCATCATATACTTACGCGTCTCGTCGAGTGCAACGAGGAAGATGGCGAACGGCAGCGCCGGGAACCAGTGCACCAGCCGCATGTTTTCTGTCGCGAAGATGGTGTGCATGAATCCAGCATACGCGAGCGCCGTGCACAGCATGAACTCGAACATGAGCCCAAAGTTGAGCACGCTGTTGTACATGCCTTGCACCGTGAGAGATAGGTATCGCGTCTTGCAGATGAGAACGTTGGACCACTGCATCTCGACGATTGCGACGAAAAACGCGGTCTGAGCCACCATAAGTGAACGCAGCTGCATCATGCGCGACGCAACGTTCAAGTATGTCTTGGATGAGTCACGCATGGCAAAGCCTGCATGGAAGTCGAGAAGACATTGTTCGCCCGAACACGGGAGAGGCACCTTGCGCATTCTTGATCTTCTCGAACATCGCGCCTGTCTTGTACAGCGTCTTATCGAGCAGTGAAAGCAGTGCTGGTCTCCTTGCCTGTCGTTGCGTCTACCATCTTGACCGATGCGCCAGAGAAAGCATCGTCAGCTCCCCCAAGAACCGTAGCCGTTCCATCGTCATTGCTGGTACCAGTGATGGCCCACACACCCATCGGCTGGTACGAAAAGTAGAGCGATTCATCCAGCCCACTAGTCAGCCCAGCGACACCAGTCTTGGTCGTGTCATACTTGAACCACTCGCGATTGAAGAAAGACGAACGACGGGCCTGTGATCGGGTAGTACGGGCGATATCCTCGCTCCCACGCCGCCTTCATCGATTGGTACGTCACCACGTCCGCCCCACCATTGTAGCCTCCGTACGTACTCGGGTCACGCACTTCAAAGCCGTTTGGCTTGCTACCACTGGACGCATAATTTTCGAATGGGAACTGGCAATCTTCAACTTTACCCTCGTTTCCAGCATCGTAGAAGATGTGCGCATCAAAGTAGTTGCCATCAGGAGGATACGAGGTCTCATAGCTCTCCTGGCAGTGTGACTCGCCATCCTGGCTCAGCTTGGCGCCAAGAGGCATCTTGTGACCTCCCATTTTGTAGAATCCACCAGCCGTGCAGTAGCGGCCCTTAGTCGTCTTGCACCACAGTACTTGCTTACCAAACTTGTCCAGATACCCAAGCTCCGGAAGGATCGCTGGAGGGTACCCAAAATCGTTCATGACGATCAGGTAAGTGAACATACCGGCTGCTGCCTCAATAATGCCAACCAGTGGGTACGCGAAGAAAACCAACTTCTTGGTCACCAAGTGTTCGACCTTGGCGTTGCGCGGCGCTCGCAACATGATATCGTTTTCGGCACTCTCGTACGCCATCGAAATGGCTGGAATCATGTCCGTGCCGAGGCAAATGAGAAGCATAAGTACGGTCGTGAGCGGCAGCGGCAGGCGGATGGTCGCATACAGCAAGAACGGAACGAGCTCGGGGATGTTGGCAGCAAGCGCGTACGCAATCGACTTTTTGAGGTTGTCAAAAATGATGCGGCCCTCCTCAACACCGCATACAATCGACGCAAAGTTGTCATCAAGTAGGATCATGTCCGCTGCATCCTTGGACACGGCTGAGCCCATGATACCCATGGCAATACCAATATCAGCCTTCTTTAGAGCCGGCGAATCATTTACACCGTCACCGGTGACAGCCACAATCTCTCCACGGCGCTGGCAGTTCTCGACGATGATGAGCTTTTGCTGCGGAGACGTACGGGCGAACACGACTTGCGTGTGATCCAGGATACGGTCCCATTCCTCCATAGGAGTATCCACGCTGATTGTCCAGCCGGGCACGACGATTGCAGGCGCAGTGGTCGGGTCCACCCAGCCGTAGTCACCAGCCTTTAGACCCTTTGCCTGGTTCTCTTCTTCCAAATCCTCGCAAGTTGGCCCCCAAAGAATTCCGACTTTGTGGGCGATAGCTTTAGCTGTGATCGGGTGGTCACCAGTAACCATGATGACTCGAATACCAGCAGTCTTGCACTTCTCGACTGCAATCGGCACCTCCGGGCGAGGAGGGTCAATGAGGGCCATTAGGCCGATGAAGCAAAGTGGCTCCTCGATCTTAGAGTCCGGCTTCGGCACGACCTCGTAGTCAACATTCTTCTCACCAAGAGGGAAGTTCGGGTTGTCAGTGTTGAATTCGTACGACGCCGTGTAGACGTCAGGGTCGAGCAGCTTCTGGGCAAACCCAAGCACGCGCATGCCTTTCTTAGACAGCTCCAATTGGCACTTTTCAATCTCAGCAAGACGCTCTGGGGACATCGTCTCCTCTTTGCCTTCGATCAGGACCGTGCCGCACCGCGATGTGATGCGCTCGGGAGCACCCTTCATGACCATAAGAATCGGCTTCGAGTCATCATTATCTTGCTTGTGAAGAGATAGCTGGTACTTGTTCTTTGAGTTGAACGGGATTTCCTTCAGCTTCAGGTTTTGGTCGCGGAACTCAATGATGTCGCGCTTGTCGTGACAAAACTTGATCATGGCAGACTCGACGCGTCACCTATTGTTTCCCACGCGACCTTGCCCAGCTGGGCACCGTCGCCCATCGTCACCATAACCTTGAATGGCTTCGCCTTACCACGAGAGACCGATCCATCCTCATTGAGCACCTTTTCATACTTCGACTCTTCATCGAACACAGCATTGTTACACAACGTTGCGCATCGCTGAAGTGCCTGGAATGACAGGTCCTCTAAATTGTAGTTACCAGTCGGCGTAATCGAGCATTCCGCATCGAAGATCTTGTTGTTGTACACGACATTGGCAACCGTCATGACGTTCTGGGTCAGCGTGCCTGTCTTGTCAGAGCAGATGCAACTCGTAGAGCCCAGTGTCTCGACGCCCTCGAGGTTTTTGACGAGCACCGACTTGTGCGCCATGCGCTTGGCTGCAAGACTGAGGCATACAGTCACAGTTGCAAGCAGACCCTCTGGTACATTAGCAACGATGATGCCGATCATGAACACAATATTGGTCACAATGTCCGTCTTGATGATGAATCCAATGATGAAGAAAATTACACCGATTGCGACTGCCACTGCAGCAATGATATGCACAAAGTGGTTGATTTCGCGGGCAATGGGCGTCATTTCGTTTGTCGTAGACGTCGCCAGGCGGGCAATGCGACCCATGACAGTCTTATCACCCACGCGGATAACAACACCTTTGCCTGATCCCTGAGGGATGAAGGTGCCGAAAAAGCAAAGATTCTTGGTCTCGAGCGGGTTCTCGTCAGTGCATTCGGGGACGCGCTTGAGTGGCTCGGGTTCGCCTGTCAAACATGAGTTGTCGACAGTCATGTCGTCCGAGCACTCGAGCACACGTATATCCGCAGGGACCTTGTCACCACCCTTCAGAACGATGATATCACCTCGCACCAGCTGGGTCGCGTCGATCTTGGTAGTCTTGCCCTCTCGAATGACGGTGGTGATCGTTGGCATCATATTCTTGAACGATTCCATCAAATTGGACGAATTGCGGTTCTGCACGTACGAAAACGTGCCTGTGATGATGACGACAAGGAACAGCACAATCGCCAGGTACAAGTTGCTAGGGTCGCCTTGGACGAAGTAGATGATCAGGCACAAGGCACCGGCGACCCACAACAGCATACTGAACAGTCCAGTCAGCTCGCGGAAGTACTTGACGATCTCTGGCGTCTGCTTGGGAGGGGAGAGGCGGTTAAAACCTTCAGTCTCAAGACGTGCCTCGGCATCGTGCGTCGTCATGCCGTTGGTTACGTCAGTGCCAAGCTCAGCGATCACTTCGGCAATGCCCTGCTTGTGCTCTTCCATCACGAGCTCGCGCTTGGCGTCATCCTTGTCGTTCTTCTTACCGTCCTTCTTGCGTCTTCGGTTGGCCTGTCGGTGCCGCAACTCCGTCGTGACGGCCACGATCTCGGCGGACGAGATGCGAGGCGGCACGTCCTGCGTCATGGCTGTTGCGACTTGAACGCCAAGGCTGGGCACTGCTCTTTAGGAACGGAAAACACTCTGTGATCGCGTCGCTTTTCTCACTCTGCCATGGCGTTGCTGATCGGTCGATGGGCCGTTCGAGTCGCGAATCCGGCAGTGAGGAGGCGCAGCAGCCTGCGAAGTCGCAACCTTTCACCTTGGCTTTCAGGAGTTTCGCGGCCGCCCCAAGATAGCTGCATGGTTTTCTTGCTCACAATGCAGTCGTTTCTCCACGTCTTTTTCAGGATACGAATGGCACATTGGCAACGGCCATGAGGAGAAAACCACCACCGCAGGTGTTATTCTCGACCAGCACAAAAGCAAGGCAGCGTTTGTGCTGGTTGTGTCCCGCCAGAGAACATCGAGTTTTTTTTTTTCGGGGATGAAATTGATGCGCATGGCTTCGGATACTTTTTGAGCAAAGCGTTTGGTCGGGGCAACTGGAAGATGAGACGCCCCCCACTTTGCCGCTGTTCGCCCATGCGTGCATTGGCAGCATGGCCAATGCTCATCACCTCTAAACTCAATACCACAATCTTCTCCATATTCATCAGATTCATTTGATTTGCAACAATCAATTCTGCTTGAAACTATTAGCAGGGTTCTCAAACGGATGCTCGAAGCCCGGCTCCATCGCTGACATGAATTGGGCTTCGAACTCTTGGTCTGAGAACCGGAGCGAGAGATCGCGCGCGGTTTGCCGCATCTCTCTCAACTTTTTGGGATTCTCACTCAGGATCTCCCACATGCGATCGGCGTACTCGTCAGCAGTTAGCGCAAGGTATCCTGCACCTGGCTTGACAATATCTAGCTTGGGTCCGCCTGAATTGTTGGCGATGAGCGCCATGCCCGACGCCATCATCTCCACGTTGCTAATGCCAAAGTGCTCATTGTACATGGTATGAATACCGATCGAGCTTCGACGCAAATACGACTTCATGTCCTTGAAGCTCGCGTTCACAGCAAACTCGATGTAGTCACTGACACCGAGCTCTATGGCCTGCTCTTTCAGAGTCTCCACTCGCTCTTCGTCGTCTGCATTTCTGCAGCTGCCCAGCATCACAAGTTTGAAGCCTCGATAGGTGGTCTGCATCGCGTCGGCGTGCTTTGTGAGCAGAATTTTGAGTGCTTGAAGCTGCAAAAGCTGGTTCTTCTCGGGACGGAACTGCGAGATTGATAGCGCTAGCAGCTCGCGGTTGTTGAGATCGAACTCCATGAACTCCTCCATCGTACCACACGGAGGATACACGATCTTTGGCGCTTTTCCCCAAAGCTGCGCAATGTGATTGTGCGTCCACGTAGAGTTGACCATGACGACATCGGTGCAGTAGCGCCCCACCGCGCTGTACGCGGCCGCGAAGAGGCGGTAGTAGACGTATTTGGCCAAGGAGCGCGAGGAGCTGGCGGCGATGGCGGCGTCGTTGTTGAAGCCCGAGTCGCGCTGCTGCACCTTGGCGATCATGTCGGTCGAGATCATCGGGTAGTGCACGTAGGCCATGACGGTGCATCCGTAGCGCACGGCTGGCAATGACGTACGAGAACGGGCAGCCGGTCGTGTCGAGCCAGTACTTGGGGTACAGCCCTCGCTTGCGGCCGGCCGCAAACGCCTCGAGCGCCAGCCGCATGTGCGCCAGCGCCTGCCAGAGCATGGTGAAGCGCGGGTATCGGCTCGGGTCTAGCAGTTCGCGGCGTCGCAGCGGCACGAGCGTGACGCAGTCGGCGACGCCGAGCGCCTCGAGCTCCGGCAGGTTGAAGCGCTCGGCCGCGCGCGCCACCAGCTCGGCCGCGCTGAGCCCGTCGTCTCCTGCATATAAGCACGACGCGCAGCTTGCTCCCCGGCTGCTTGAAGCGCCGCGCCGAGCGCCACCAGCGCGCAGTAGAGCACGCGCTCGCCGCCGCCGCCGCCGTTGGCGTACGGGTGGAAGAGCGCGACCGTGACGCCGGCCGCCGCCTCCTTGCGGTGGTGGCGCGCGAACTCGCGCCGCTGCTTAAGCAGGTACAGCGCCAGCGCCGCCAGCAGCAGCGCCGGGTACGCCGCCACCAGCGCCGCCGCCAGCACCAGCACGCTCACCATGGCGTCCGCCTGTCGCTTTGTATGGCGCCAAGTATGCGCGCCAGGTTGCCGCGTGGCAACCGGTTTTGTATGCGCTTCAGTATGGTCCTTCGCGCAACATGTGGAGCGAGCTGCTGCTCGCCTCGGATTGGCGCGTAGAAATTTCCTCTGCGCCAATCAGATCCGAGATCCGTCTGGAGCGCCCCAGCCCGCCGAGTGCGACATCCTCTGGCGCGGACTTCTCACCCCTCCCTTCTCGCCAAGCAGTGTCCGTTCCGGCTGGCGACACTTCCCGCCATACTGGGCGCCATACGAATCGCCTCGCGCGGCCCCTCCCCCTCCCTGCCCGCGCCTGCTGCCGCCTGCCGCCGCCTGCGCCTCCAAGCGGCCGCATTTCTCCCGCGGCCGCGCTCCCCGGCCCGCCAGTCCGTCTGGCGCTCGACCCCCGCGCTCCGCCCGCCGTCTGCTCGCGTTACACCTGCGGCCGTCGTCCGCTCGTGACTGGATCGACAGGAAGCGCAGGCTCCTCGGCCCACTCACTCGCGGATGGAGAAGGCGCTGCTGCGCAACAAGGCGCGGCCGCCGCGCAGGCGTCGTGCGATGGAGCTGGCTGCACGCCACGGCGTGCTCCTCGGCCATCGTCGCCGTCCGTCGCCTACATGCACAGCGAGCTGTCGGTGTACCTGGCGAGCGCCGACCGCCAGCAGGTTAACGACGACCTGCTGCTCAGCCTCGCCAACATCGCCAGCCTCGGTGGCGAGCGCCTAGACGCGCTGCACGTGCTGCTGTCGCTCGTGGCCTCGCGCCTGCGCTGGCTGCTCGTCGTGCTAGCGCTGCTCGTATGGATCGGCGGACTCGTACTCTCGCGCAAGTATCGCCTGCACCGCCCCGTGCGCCGCATCAGCGACGCCGTCGTGCACTCGGTCGAGAAGATTTGCAAGACAGTGAGCAGCAACAAGGCCAAGAAGAGCGGCAAGGCGCGCCGCCGCCACCGACACCACGGACTCGACAAGTTCCTGGAGTCGAGCGAGAGCGACCTGAACGACGTGGAGGACGTCGACGAGAACGACCTGCTCATCGTCACCTCGCTTTCCCAGGAGCGCCAGACGATTTGCAACATCTCGGGCATGCGCCTCAGCACGGCGTCTGAGGACGAGCGCAAGGTGCACGAGGCGCGCACACGCTCTGACAGCGCCGTGTACGGCAAGATCATCCTCAACCCGCGCGAAGGCGCGCGCGGCGGGCGGCACCAGAGCAACCAGATCATTTCGGACGACCCGTTCGTTAGCCGTCAACACTTCCAGATCCAGTACGACCCGCTTGAGAAGGAGTACTATTTGCAGGACCTCGGCAGCACGACCGGCACGTTCGTATTCCTCAAGCCCGACGTGCCCAAAAGGCTGCACATCCACGACCGCGTCAAGCTTGGCGACACGGAATTTGAAGTCGTCGCGATCGACGAAAACCTGACGACAGGCACGCCGTTCATGCGCATCTGCTTCACGGAAGGGCCGCTCACAGGTGTCGGGCAGACCATCGGTAAGTCGCCCGTGACGCTTGGACGCCGGTCTTCCAACGCACTGTGCGTGACGGACGACGACTCGATTTCGGGTCGGCACAGCGTCATCTCGTACATCGGCAACGGGTTCTATATTACAGACCTGCACAGCACGAACGGCACGGCGCTGCGACTGAGCCCAAGCGGGAAGCAGAGCCGGCGGAAGTATCTGATGCACGGCGACGTTTTTGGCGTCGGGTCCAACCGGTTCCTGGTCGAGTACTCTCACCAGCTGGACCTCCTGGCTGCCAACGGAAGTGGCCACCACGATAGCAGTAGCAGCTCCACGGACTCGAGCAGACGCAGCAGACAAGCCCCTGCTGCCAGCTAATGCACTGGCGCGGGGGAAGGTTAGTTGCAAAATTAGCTGCCGAGTCCGCGACCTACTCCCGCACGCTGCGAGCTTCTCCATGAACGACGGAGCTGGCAGCGGCGCTATGTATTCCCTATCTATCTACTGATCACTAAAGCAACGATAAATGGAGATGTAGACGCTTCCCAATCGACCTCAGCATTTTTGCATTTTGAGGGCTCCTCGGCGCGGAAGAGGTGATGACAACACCCCGAAAGTTCCATGTCATCACCTCCGTGAGGTGCAACGTGCGACTGGAGCAAGTTGAAGCGAATGCGAGCCGTACCGGTGTGCCACCGGTTTTGCCAATCACGCACTCAGCTGCTCGACTTCTCACTTCGCAATCCGCCGCAGATCGCCAGCGTCTTCATCACACTCATCTGGTCCCCATCACCGTCGCCAAATGCCGTCGCAGCTCTCCAACACGCCCACCGTCGTCCCCGTGCTCACGTTCATCCGGGGCATCGGCGACAGCATCCGCTCGCAGCTGGAGGACTCGCAGACTGCTGCAGGTCAACAGTTCCGCGCGGGCGAACTGCAGGTCGTGGACGTGCCGATCCCGCGGCTTGTGGGCAACAAGCAGAACCCGATGACGGGGCCGTACGAGGAGGACCCGGGTCGCCCCGTGTGGGATTTGACGCCAGAGCAGCAGGAGATCGTGAGGAACGCGGAGGTTGTGGTCATGGACGCGCACTCGGGCGGCCCCGTGCTCATGGCGCCGCTCGAGAACCTGCCGGACGACAAGACGGACATCTTCGCGCGGCTCAAGTGGGTGCAGGGCACTTACGCTGGCGTGGACGTGTATCTGAACCAGCTACACAAGAACAAGGAGGATGGGACGGGTGTCATTGAGCCCAAGTTCACAGTCTCGAGGGCCGGAGGCATCATGCCGCGCATCATCGGGCAGTACGTGTTCGGCTACGTGACGCTGCTGGAGCGCAAGATTCTTGAAGCGAAGGAGTTCCAGGCGAAGCGAGAGTACGCGCGGCTGCAGATGGCTTCGTTCCGCTCTGCGCGCACTGTCACGATCGGCATCCTTGGACTCGGAGACATTGGCAGTGGTATCGGACGTATGCTGCGCTCAGCCGGGTATCGTGTCATCGGCTACAAGCGCCGCGTGAATGCTGGTACTGACGTGAGTCCTGGGGAGAACGGGGAGAGCGTCGAGCCGGCGGCCGACATTGTGACCGATCAGCTAGATGAGGTGCTGGAGCGTAGCGACTACCTGGTCAATGTACTCCCTAGCACTGCCGCGACTCGCTGGCTGCTGACGAAGGAGAAGCTTGACAAGTGCCGCGCACGCCGTCCCGTATTCATCAACGTCGGTCGAGGAGACGTGATCGCCGAGAGTGTGCTGGTCGATGAGCTGGACGAGGAAAAGGGGGCATTTTCGTTCGCAGTGTTGGACGTGTTCGAGCAGGAGCCGCTACCACAGTCGAGCGCGCTGTATGAACATCCACGAGTGCTGTTGACGCCGCACATCTCGGGCAAGGTGTTTCCAGACGATGTGGCGGATTTGTTCATTGACAACCTGAACCGATATTTGAGCGGCAAGGCGGTGCGCTACGCCGTGGATTGGTCTCTGGGATACTGATCGAGCTTACTCTTGCATTGAAAACTCTGGTCTCAATTCTCGGGAGCTAATCGAGATGAGATACGAAGACCATTTCCGTAGATGTAAAAGAAGAGAACAGATAACGCTGCTGGGCTTCAAAGAACATCATCATCAAATGCATCATTCGCGTCGCGATCAACCACATCGGTCACCAGGGAGGTAGCGGCAGCAATGGATCGGTTGTCAACTATGACTTCGACCTTCAACATGTACTTCTCGATCTACTCTCTCCAGTGGCGTGTCGAAGAATGAGTGCCGCGAGCCCTGCGTCTCGTTCCCGTTTGCCGATCACCAGCGTCTTCTCGAAGCAGTGCTCCGTCGGTATCTTTGCTTGTCAACGCATGTTGACAAGTTGAAGATGCTCGTCCTTCAGCTGTTTGAGCAAACACCTCTGCTCGGTTCGGTCCGTCATTGGCCAAAACGCAAGGGACCGACACCGGACCAGCTCGCCTCGATCCTCATGCCGGCTCCACGCGTCGTGCCCGTCGCCACGTTCATCCAGGGCATCGGCGACTGCATCCGCTCGCAGCTGCAGTCACACAACGCGTCTCACGCGGCACAGCTCTTCCGCTCGGGCCAGCTGCAGGTCGTGGACATCCCGATCCCGCGGCTCGTGGGCAACAAGCAGAACCCGGTGACGGGGCCGTACGAGGAGGATCCGGGCCGTCCGCTGTGGGAATTGACGCAGCAGCAGCAGGAGATCGTGAGGAATGCAGAGATTGTCGTCATGGACGAGCACTCGGGTGGCCGCTTGCTGCTGGCGCCGCAAGAGAACCTGCCGGAGGGCATGCAGACGATTCTGGAGCGGCTCCAGTGGGTGCAAGGGCACCTACGCGGGAGTCGAGATGTACCTGGACCAGCTCGAGAGGAACAAGCAGACGGGGGAGGGCGTTACGGACCCCAAGTTCACCGTCACGAGGGCTGGAGGGTACATGTCGAGGCTCATCGGGCAGTACGTGTTCGGCTACGTGACCATGCTCGAGCGCAAGTTCCTGCAGGGGATGGAGTTCCAGGCCAAGCGTGAGTACGAGAGGCTCGCCATGTGGGAGTACCGCTCCCCCGCGCGCGGTCACGGTTGGCGTGCTTGGACTGGGTGACATTGGCAGCGGCATTGGACGCATGCTGCGATCGGCAGGGTACCGAGTCATCGGGTACAAGCGCCGCCTCAATGCAGCCTCGACCGACGATTTGGACAGCGTTCTGCCGGCTGCGGACGTGGTCACAGATCAGCTCGACGACGTGCTCGAGCAGTGCGACTACCTTGTGAGCGTGCTCCCGAGTACGACAGAGACGCAGGGACTGCTCACGTCCGAAAGGCTCGACAAGTGCCGCGCGCGTCGCCCCGTGTTCATCAACGTCGGACGGGGAGACGTGATCTCGGAGAGCGTGCTATTGAAAGAGCTGAGCAGCGACGATGGCGCGCTGTCGTTTGCGGTGCTGGACGTGTTTGAGCAGGAGCCGCTGCCGAAGACGAGCGAGCTGTACACGCACCCACGTGTGCTACTAACACCCCACGTGGCCGGCAAAGTCTTCCCTGACGACGTCGCAGAGCTCTTTGTCGACAACTTAGATCGGTACCTGACCGGCAAGCCGGTGCGCTACGCCGTCGACTGGACACTTGGGTACTAGTAGCTAGCTCGAATGAGGTGAGCTGGTACGGCTTTGCGCTGTTGAAAGGAACTAGAGCATCTTTTGTTCGCATGACCAGGAAACTTTTCCAATAGTGCCCAATATGATGATCCTCATCTCTTGATGAAACTCAAAACACATCGCGATCAATGTTTCACAGCGATGTGAGCCCAAGCTCCAATCATTTACTTACAGTCTAGATGTACCACATGTCTACTGGTTTTGCTCGAACTCGTCGAGCGAGTGCAGGAAAAGCCCGCCGTCATTCTCATTGTTTGCTCCGAACTCAGGCGCGCTGGGTCCACTCGCGACGGGCTCTTTTGCTTCTTCTCCTGCATGTCGACGAGATACATGACCTCGTTGCGAGTGTCAGAGTTCAGCTCAGCGCTGAGCTTGCCCAGTGCGGTCACGAGCTTTGCAGGGCAGGCGCACACGGCGTTTCCGGCAAATCATCGCGATCTCTGCCAATTCTTGTGCGTCAACCTCCGTCTCGACCTCCTCTTCTTCAGTAGAAGCCGCTCGTTCGCGCACTGCCAGATCAGCGCGGAGGGTCATAGCGTGTGCCAGAAGCCCGGCAAAGCCCTGGTCGACACAGTCGTCGACAAGCTCTGCGCCAGCCGTCTCGAGATAGCCGACGCGGCGGCACGCACGAAGTACCAGCACATAAACTTGTCCACTGGGCTTGACAAACTGCTCGTTGAGGGTCTTGAACATGCGAAGACTGGCAAGCGGTCCGCTGTTGCTACCTTCAGGAGCATCCACGCCGAATTCCATTGCCGTCTCGTAGTGCTGAACAGTCAGTGGGAACGCCAGCGGGTTACTGTCGAGCAATGCATGCAGCTCATCAAATCGCCCTTGCTCGCCATGCACAAACAGCAGCGACTCCATGACCTCCTTCTGGTGGTAGGGCTTGAGACGGCGGAGTGGTGTCGTTCCGTCGGAAGACTTTGACGTGTAGATGCTGAGCAGCCGCTCAGCCTCAACAAGTTGCTCATTCGACAAAAGGCGTTTCGTGACGCGGAGCACATCGTTCGCCGGCACGCTGTCCATGCCCACAGCGCGGATGCGCTTGAGCAACAGTGCAGCAGCCAGCAACGGGTCACTAGGAGCCTTGCGGTTTCCAGACGACAGAAGCCGCATCAGCATCTCACGGAAGCGCTGGTCATCGAGCTTTGCGGCATCGACGAGCTCCACAGCACGCTCTGGTCGGTTCGCAGCCAGCAGCATCGGCACTACGTCTCTGTTCATATCACAGCTGGGAAACTCGTTCGCCGTGCGGAGAAGAGCTTCATCCTCCTTCGCAAACGCAAGAGACTTAAGTAGCGAGCGAAGCACGTTCTTATCGATGGACGCGCGGCGAACAGTGTCGTCAGCGTAGCGACGCCAAATATCGAGGACGCGGTCAGACTGTCCTGCGCGCGAATACGCTGTAATCGCTGCGTTCTCGGCATACGAGTTCGGCTCCAGCGACATCGCTTGCATCGACTCGAAGATCGCACGAACATCGTCGTCATCACCAATTGTTGCCTTGAGCGAAATCGCCAGAGACAAGGCATCACCGTCCAGATTCTTGCCGTGAACACGAAGCATGTCAGCGCAGATGGATTCGGCCTCGCGCACGCGCTTCTCGTACTGGTCGGCATCACGCGCATCGCGTTCGCGCAGAAGTGCGAGCACGACATGCTTGTACACGCGAAGTGGAATCACAGACTCGGAGGCGTTGCTGTTCAGTGCCTGCGCAAGTTGGTGGTAGAGCTTGCTTGCGAGGTCTGAGCGGCCTGCCGCGATACAAACATCAATGGCGTCGGCCACGCTCTCCACGTGCGCTGCGCTTAGCTGCTTGAAACTGAGTGTCTCCTTGGCGAGCGCGTACGCAATCTTCCACTCAGCGTCTGAACGTGAGGACGTTTCAGCCGCCTCTCGCAGCCGACGCAGAACTATCATTTTGTTGCGGATTGGAGGGTTCAAGCCGTTCGAGTGCGCGAGTGTCAGCCAGTGGCGGGCTGGACCGTCTGCTTTCGCATCGAGAAGCTTTGAGATGGTGTCTCCGAAGCAAACATCGGGATTTTGGAGTTTGGAAATATCCAGAAAACCTGCAAGCTGGTTGACAAGCGGCCATCGCTCATGACGCACGAAAGCATCAGTTGCCGCGCGCACAATCGAATCGTTGATCGTCAGACCGCGCGAACGCATGAGCTTCAAGTATGTGAGGATGTGGCTGCTCTGGTCGCGACGAGCCTTCGCAAAGCCACTAATGACACCATTGAACAGCAGCTCGTCGTTGCTGTCTGCACGATGATCATCGTCACTAACGTCACCCAGATCGCCGATATCGATGTCAGCAAGAACTTCCTCTTCGTCTTCGTCATCACTGTACTCTGCCGACGCTTCTTCATCGTCGACTGACACAGACGCACCCGCCTGCATAAGCACCTGCTCAAGAGTATCGAGCTCACCGCTACTGGCAAATACGCCAGCAAGACTCGCGTACGCGGGAGGAAGCACCACGGGGACATTCTTGACCATAAGACTCCACACATGTTTGGCGTCGTGAGTGTTTTGGCGCGGATCACGCGCCTCGTCACGACTGAGGGCATTGAAGGCCGCAACATACACCGCAGCGTCTCGTGGCATGGGCCGTCGCGAGTTGGCACGCGACTCCGTAAAGGCGTCGAAAAGCGCCATAGCCTTGTCAGTCTGTCCGTCTCGGCCGTACGAGCGGATTGCAATCGCCACAGTCGCGGTGCGAATATCGCGCAAATCGTACCTCGCGTAGATCCACTCAAACACGGCGACTGCGAGTTTGGCGTTCTTGCTTGATGCAAGTTCGTTGAGCAGCTTGACGAACTTGAAGAGCGTATTCAGGTTCGGTCCGGCGCTGTCCGAAGCGGTGGTATCCGCGGCTACTTGAAGCTTCTCCCACACGGCCCACGCCATGTTGTTCTTGTTGCTGCGCACGTACGCAACCATAGCGCGACCAAGACAGAACGCGGACGGGCGGAGTTCGAGCGCGAGCATGTGCTCAAACAGACGTGCCGCCTGCCAGTAGTCTCCGTTCTTGACGAGCGCGTCCACCGTCGCTGTGAAGATGGACTCCGGCAGCTCGGCGGCCACACCGCGCTTGTCAGCCGTCGCAATGGTGCGCAACGCCTGCGACAGCGCGCGGTTCACGATCTGCGCGCGGATGAGCTGCGTGAACACGTCCGGCGTCTGCCTGGAGCGCGCGACCGCTGGCCTCGTCTTCCATGGCCGAGAAGAGCTGCACGGCGAGGTCGGCGCGTCCGCCCATGCCCACCGCGCGAATGGCGGCGGCGTAGTGTCCAGCATCGAGCTCGGTGCTGCTCATGTTGTCGATGATGCTCATGGCCGCGTGTGCGTCGCGCACCTGTCCACAGGCCTCCATGGCCGCCTGGAAGGCTGCCGAGGACAGCGGCACCTTCATCTCTGCCGTTCGCGCGACGTAGTCGGCTAGCTCTCTCCACTCTTCGCGCGCCAAGGTGCGCCTGCACCACAAAGTCGATGCTGGCGGGGGTCGGGCCGCAGCCCATCCACCTGCATGTTCTGCAGCAGCCCCGGCAGCACGTCCATCTTTCCCACGCGCGCGCACGCCGCCACCGCGTGCTCGTACATGCGCGCGTCCACGCTGCCGCGCTGGTCCAGCGCGTCCAGCAGCTTGAGCGCCTTGCGCCAGTCGCCAGAGTCGCGGCAGCCCTCGAGCGCCGCGCTCAGCGCCGCAGCCTCCGCGTCCGCCGCGCCGCGCGGAGCCGTCGGGAGCGCGTCGGTCGACAGCGAGCGCAGCGCTGAGAGCCGCGAGGCGCCGCCAGCCACGCGGGGAGCGCGCGCCTGGCGCTGACGCAGCGCCACGAGCCGCGCCGCGCGCAGCATGATGGCTCTTCTCGAGGGGAAAGCGCGAATGAACCGCCGCAGTATCATGGGCATGGCCACCAGTCGATTGTGGGTGGCGGTGTGGACCACGCGGACGGCACACGTCGCAGGATGCGGTTGAAGTGCTGCATGGCTACACTTGAAATAGCGCTGGACGAGCTATTGCGGGAGCGGGCAGAGCGAGCGTTGCATGGCGCTGCGGAGCGAGCGAGAGCCATGCCAAAGAAGCAGCGGGCGGACGCGACTATCGAGGGCACGCTCGAGGACTACTTCGCGGCGCACCACGGATCCGGACAGGTCTCGACGCACCTGCTGATCGGCACGCCGACGCACGACGCGCTGGCCTCCGAGCCGCTCGCGGTAGAGGAACCACCCGTAGACAGCGCTCCTGCTGCTCCTACTTTGATTGATGAGAAGGATGTTCCAGTGGTCAAGGACAGCGATGATGCCGTCAAAGTTGGTGCTGCGAAGGAGCAGCCCAAGGCAGAGGACACGAGCGTCGCGGGACTCTCGCTGAGCGACTACATGCACGTGGCACCTGTGAATGAGGAGACCGCGAGTGTCAAGAAGACTGAAGCAAAACAAACCAAGCCGAAAGTTATCAAGGCGCCTGTAGTCGTGCCTGGAATGTCACTTGACTCGTATCTAGGCGTCTCGAACGACTCGAGCGATGACAGTGATGGGCACAGCTCGGATGGAGACGAAGAGAGAAAGAAGGGCAGGCAAAACGGCAAGGCAGGCAAGAAATTGACCAAGTCAGGGAAGGACAAACCAACAGAGGATGGCGCCACGCCTTTCCAGCGACGAGAGAAGAAGAAGCAGCGGCTAAAGAACAAGTTGCAGCAACCGCAGCAGCAACAGCTACACCAACCAATGATTGGTGGACCAATTTCAAAGACCATCTCCGTGGCAAACGACCCGCTGCCAAGCCCAACTGCGAATATTGTCACTGTGCGTGAAAAAGGAAAGCGCAGGAAGTCCAAGGTCGCGCCTCACGGATCCCAACAATCAAGCCCAAGCCAATCACCGCTCCCTAAACTCGCCATGTCTCCGTCTGCTGCACACATCCACGCGTCCATGGCAGTGGCAGACCACTGGCCGCCTACAGCCCACCTCTCCTCAAGTCATCATAGTTGTAACAGCACTTCCGACATCACATCCACTGACAAGCTACCGCCCCTGTAGCAACACGACTTGTTGACATTATTCAAGGCTGACCTGATGGAAGTCTCGCTCTACACGTCCTCGCCTTCACCGGGCAGAAGCTGACGGATCGAACGGACCCTTGGCGTCGAAGTATGCGCGTGCGTTCTCGACCTTGTCGGGGCCAATGTTGAAGGCAGGGTGCGTGGGCTTGACGAGGTTGCTGGCGTCGCCGACGACCACAGGCTCGTTGGTGCTCCCCAACGCACCGTGCTGTGCGATCGACAGGCCACTCAAGCAGTAGCACGTGTGGTAGTGATCACGAGGCTTGCCAGGCTTGTCGCGCAGTCCCTCCCTCGACCTGCTGTCCGCACAGCAGAATGTACTTTTGCAGCTGCGATCGGTGACACTGGAACGGCAGCTCGCTTCCATCTCCGTACTTGGCTTTGATGGTGTCGGCGAGCAACGCCGGCAGAGCACCCTGCCAGAAACTATAGCAGCCATCTACAAGCTTGTTGGTGCGTCCCTGATAACCACCCTCGAACGGCATCTGTCGGTTCGCGAGCCAGTAGAGCAGCGCGTCAAAGTCGCGGATGCGATCCAACGCGTCCAGCAGGTACAGCGTCGCGATCGCGCAGAATGCGTAGCCACCGTGCGCCTCGTTTCCTGGCTCACCACCGAAGCCTCCTTCGTACGTCTGTCCCGAGACCACAAAGTCAACAATGCCCGCCTCGAGCTCGGGCGTCAGGATGCCGTATAGCTTGGCGATCGCCACGACACAGTAGGTCGTGCGTACGTCCGCCTCACTAGAGAATAAAAGGTCGGGTAGAAGAGAAGTCAGTCTGAAATGAACTTCACCACGGCTATCGTTCAAGCGCAGGCCGCACCCGCCATCGTGGGCCGTGAAGGCACCTGACGCATGTTTCCGCGACAGGAAGAACCGGTACAGTCCGTGGCGGTCGACTGCGTCCAGCGCCTCGGGCGTGCCGATCAGCGCCAGTGCGAGGCACGACGCGTAGGTCGTCGCCGTGTGTCCGAGCTGCCACGGGCCGCCTCCAAACCCGCCTTGGTGCGGCTCGTTGATCGTCACGGTCGAGTTCCAGCACGTCTTGAGCGTATCTGTTCCGTCGCGTCCTGGGTCAGCACCAGGTTTCTCCCATCCAGTGGCGCTCACAACTTGCACTCACCGATGGCCTCGCCAAAGCGCTCCTCCGGCAGCGCGTCCAGCAGCTCGAGCGCGTGCAGGATCCAGTAGATGATCCACGGGCGGCTGCAGGTCGTCACCACAAGCCGTCAGCCTCTCCGCTGTGCTGGAAGGAACGATCGCCGCGTTCCTCACCTGGCGTCGAGCGACACGAATCCCGCCGGGAGCCGCGAGAGTCCGCGCAGCAGGAAGCGCACGTGCTTGTCCCTCATGAGTCGCGGCTGCAGCCTCCACCCCCAGTCAGCGCCGCCCTCCATCTCTCCCAGCGCGAGCCCCCACCTGCAGCTCCGCGTTGGCGAAGCCCACGTCCTGCAGCTCCAGCTGCTGGTCCACGGGCAGCAGCTCCAGCGGGAAGAAGAAGAGCGCGCAGCTCTGCTCGCACTCGTCCTGGTCCCGCAGCGTGCGCGTCGGCAGCGCGTCGCTCTTGCAGCGGAACGCGCTCACAGCGCGGAAGTCCAGCGCGTCCTCGGCCGTCATGATGCGCTTTGGCTCGCTGACACCAAGGGGTCGGAGACCAATAACGGCCAGCACGGCAGATACGAACGGAATGCGACGTGTGAGATTGCGAACCCATTGTCATGACAAGCGTCGAGGCCACCATGCAGCGCGTGCACGGCCGCTTCTTCGTTAACCGAGCTGGTGAACATGATCCTGAGCTCGCCGTCAGCACAGGTGGAGGGGATTATCGGCGACCAGGTGACGAACCTCGTCGCGGTCGTCACGGAGTTCATTGTATCCCAGCCAAGTCGGCTATCGATGGGCATTCGCATCATCCGACTGTTCGTAAGCCACGAGCCATGGAAGGTCAAGTTCTTTGCGCTACTCGTGGACTCCACGACGATGGGGCTCAAATTTATGGAAGCGCTCATGAACGGTATCGAGCAATCTATTGGCGGCGCAGAGGAAACAGGCAAAGACGCCGTTTTTGACGACTCCCTAGCAGTTCTGAATGCGCTCGCCGGCGACACTACAAATGAGGCGATGGTGAATCTCGTCATCAGTGCGCGCGTTCATATTTCACTGCTCGAGTTCCTCAAAGAGGATGCCAGCAGCTACGTCGTTGTGAGCGCACTGACGTTGCTGGACAGCTTAACGCAGACGCGACGTATCCGCTTACTTGTGCTCGAGGCGGGTCCGGCGCTGAAGCCGCTGGTGTCGATGTACGAGTCGACGACCAAGGACTTTGCAGACGCTGATCCGACACGGCAGGAAATCGCTACTCGTATCGGCAAGATCCTAGTGCACCTGGCGAGCGATCCGCTCGAGTTCCGCAAGACGCTGTACGATCACCGCGACGTGTTACCGCGCATTATTCTCGGCAACATTTTGTCTCCAGCTGAGGAAGTTTCAAGTACGGCAGAAGAGATTGTTCTGCTGCTCGTGGAGTCGGATTTCGCGACGTGTCCACTCTGGATCGACCTTATCGAGACGGTCAATGTGCAGCTTGTCTTCCAGGTCCTTGCAGCGTCCAAGCGATCATCCGTGCAGGTCACAGCTGTACGCAAGCTCGTTGACATGGTATTCACTCACCCAGAAATCCTCGAAAACGAGGAGACGGGGCTGTCGGCAGTTGAGAAGAACACGCTTGACGATGCTCATCACGTTCTTTGTGGACTTCGACCCGCGCACGTCCGTCGTTGGCGTGCTGGCGCTGGCACTGCTGCTCAGGAACGGCCAGCAATTCAATCACGAGCAAATGGAAAAGATTGCGGTGGACGGTGCCGTATCACTTGTGTACTGGATCCAGAAAGGCACTGAGCGACATCAAGAGAACGCAGTCAACATCCTGTTTGACGGCGTCACGGACCCAGAGCTCAAGCTCAAGTTCTTCCGCCAGCTCCAGTCACCATCAGTTCAGCGCGATGCTGCGTTTATATTGGAGCTCGCTCTTCAACTACTTGATAGAGATGAAGCTGCAGACACAGAGGGCATGTACAAGCGCTGCTCTCTGCTTGTTGGCATTCTGGAGTTGACGGACTTTTCGAGTCTTTCAAAGGAGTGCACTCGAACTCTCATCGAAGTCGCAGTTTTGCTTCTGACATTGATTGGGCGGGAGACCGAGGAAGAGATGAAGCAGGACACCGACGAAAGTGTCCCGCCATCTCTAAGTCACGCATTCGCCATGAGCATCATCCAGTACCTGACTCTTGTAGTCGGCTGGCCTGCTCTGCGTGCAAAATTGATGAAAAAGAATGCGCTTGAGCAAGTTGTCGTGCTGTTCAAGCAGCACAAGCGGTTGGTGTCAATGAGTCCGGAGTCCAAGGCTATCGCAGATGCAGCCCGCTCGCTCATCAAGGCGCTTTGCATTGACGACATTCCGAAGCTTGTGTCACTGAACGTCATTGAAATCATGTTGGAGTTCCCGTCCGGTCAGGAAGGCGAAGCAATGAGTCTAGAGGATGTTGAAGGTATGCTGGACACAATGAACGCAATTGCCGACTGCGGTGCTGCAGGCAAGGCAGTGCTGATGGATACAGATGGAGCGCTAGCGAACTTGGAGAGAGCGCTCGCACTTGTTATGGATGGCGCAGACAGCGATTTGAATGCTCAGCTCGTTTCCAGGGAAGATAGCGGCAAGAAGCTCGACCTAGCCTGTCGCATTGCTTCCCTTGTTATGGATCTAGCTCGTCGCGCCGCCTACAGAGAGCAGATTCTGCTCGTACCGGGTCTCTGTGAGCGCATCATCACCCTCTTGGAGTGGTTCCCATCAGTTTTCGAAGCTGGAGAAGCAGACTTGCAGTCCTCAATGGTGTCAAAAGATGTGGATCCGCACCTAAGGTGCTAGAGAAGTAAAGTTGAGCTATCGTGTTGAGGGATCATTCATACGATTGACGCGCTTTCATTTCTCGAATTACGCTCTTCGTCTCGCGGACGGCACTTGATATGGAAGCTTACAATTTGCGTGTGGAGCGAGATGCCCACCCTGTTTGTGGTCTTGTCCTCACGACAGCAGCGCGTGAATACTCATGCGCTTCGACACGCTCTCCTTCGGCTGAGCCGACGACTTGGTGGACGGTGACGCGTGCACTTGGCCGTACAGTGAGTCTCCGGGGTCATCGATGGTGTGATGAACGGACGGTGGCGACGCGTAGTAGCGGCTCTTGTCCTCGTCAAAACCCTTTGATGTCGGCGTGTGGATAGGCGACGGCTCATCCTGCGGCTGCGCTGGCAATTTGTCCTCTTCATACGGGTCGCTGGCGTCGAATTCGACTTGGTTCGAGGAGGTAGAGACAGGCTCGATAGGATGCGGACGCTTATGGTTCTTGTCTGGGATGCCTGTGTGCGGACGGGAGGTATCGTAGACGATGACCGACCCCTCCAGGCGCGCCGAGTTCATGACGGCGGTGACCTTCTCGAGGTTCTGCAGCGCAGTGGTGAGACCCGCCACGAAGTCGACGGCGGCGTCGTGACGCACCACTCGACCTCGATGGTCGAAGTAGATGGTCATCTCGCACGGATAGACGAGCTCGCTCCCGATGAGGTGCTGCACCGTGACCTCGTCGAGCAGCAGGTGCGGGAACATGACCTGGATGGTTTGTCTGGAGACCCTGACCCTGAGTTTGTTTTTGGCCACGATGATGATGGAGTGCTCCTCGCCCTTGGGGCTCACCATCGTCAGCTTGGGCCTCTCCTGGTAGAAGAACGAGTGGAAGAGCGTCCAGCCCTGGCACTGAGAGATGAAGGCGTCGAGGCCCCTGCCAGACTGGAAGTCGACGTTCTCGTCGAACACGGCGCGAATTAAGTCGACCTTTTTAGCGAGCGTGATGGTAGACGCGGGCGTCTCGCGACCCAGGCCGTACTGCATATTGCAGAAGTGCTCATCTACGATGGCCATGAGTCCGCAGACGGACGTGACGCGGCCGGCGAGCCGGTTGGCCTGCAGGATGCTGCGGACGACCTCCAGGTCAGCGATCTCCTGCTTAAGGAAGTTGACGTCCAGGGCCAGCGACTCGGCCTGCGACCGCTCTACGTCTCGCCGTAGCCGCTGCGTAGCCAGATACTTCTTCTTGGGCTGCTGCTTGCGCTCCATGACCTGCTCGGCGAAGTACAGCCGCCGCTGGTTGCGTCGGCCGCGGCGGGCCGGCTGCGGACGCACGGACACGACCGCTGTGGACGCTGTGGACGCTGTGGACGCGGATGCGACCGCACGGCCGTCCATGGTGAGCCCGTCCGCGGTTTATACTGTAGCTCGCGGCCAGCCGTGTGGACGCGAGTTCGTGGTCTTGGGTGGGCAAAACAGGAACTGGGGAGGGAAGAGCGCCGCTGGGTGAGGGTGTGTACCGTACACTATCGCATTATGACGATATACTTTGATCAAGTGAACAGGCGGCAGATCGAAGGTTGATGACCGATATCGTACAGTAGATTTCCATACAAATCCCGAGATGTCCGTCTGGCGTCGTCAATTCGCTTAGGTTTATGCTTCTAAACATTTTATATGAAGCTTGTGGACTACGCGAAAACGAAACTTAAAACGGTGTATCGCAATTCGTATTGAGATGTGTCACAATTCATTTGTCTCAATTGGAAAAACTATTTCAAGCACAACGAGACGACCGCTCCACTATACTGAAGCCAAGTCCAATTGGTGCCTCCCGTGGCGCGATCTTTTGGCTGTCGCGACGCCCCACCCCGGTTGAATACTGCCTCCTGTTGCGTTCAATGGACTCAGGACGGATGGCATGGACTCGAAATACAATCCAACTTTCTGCCGAAAAAGAGCTGATGACCGTGATGGGTCGGATTGGTGGACCGCGCGCAGCCGCGTGGCATGGCATTGTGGCTCGATTCGGGCCTCGCAAGATGGTCTAAGCGGTCCACAGCGAGCTCACGAAGGCGCACGCACGTCCTGCGCACACGCTCGTGAGGCTTACGGCCCGCCCATGCGGGGAAGTGTCCCGGCGGTGGCAGGACTGGACCTCATCCTTGAGGTCTCGGCAAGAATTGCAAGGCTGATCGGTTGCAAGTTCCCTTAGCATCTCTGCAATCAAAGTATAGAGCATGGCGTGATTATCCGAGACATCGCGGACAGGGCGGCTGCGAGTCGTCTGCACGAAGATAATCCGAGCCAGCAAGCAGCTCAACTTGCCTCAAGGTCCATGCTACATGCAGGACTCATCAGCCGACACTGTAGTGCACCCACGCAAACAAAGCATTCTCGGCACATCGCCTGGCAGCACCCAAACCGCATCCGCGCAGCAGACGACTCGACCTCTGGAAATGACTGACCATGCCAGCGAGACCCAAGAGGACGCGCTCTCAATCAAATGACAATGCACTTCAACTACGTATTTCAGCCAATCCGAGTCCCCCTAACCCCTTTTCGCCCAATCGGATACGCTGAAGCCGTTGCAATTCCCATCCGTTCATCGCGAGTCCAGCATGACCGCACCCGCTCGCGATGGCTGCTCCTCGCTCGAGCTCCTGGGCTTCGACGCCGCCTCCGCGCTCTTCTCGCTGCGTCTCCGCCGTCAGACAGGCCGCGAGGACGCGTCACCCTCGAGTTCCCGCGTCCTGAGGCGCGACTGGAGCTCGTGGCGCGCCTGGGACCGAGCGCTGCGCAAGTCCAGCGCAAAGCTGCCGGTGCGCAAGCTGCGGCGGCTAATGGAGCGCTCGTGGGTAAGGGGCGACGAATCGAGCGGCTGGAGGCTCGAGATGGTCAAGAGCGTGGTAGAGTGTGAGGCCTGGGTCAACGCGGCGCTCGACCAGCTGCCGGAGGCTGCGCGGAGCGAGTTCCTGGACGACGACATGCACCTCAAGGCGCAGAAGCGGCGCCGAGACGAGCGGGAGGCGGTCAAGAACGCCAGGGACCTACAGCAGTTCTTCACGAGCTCTGCACTCGTGGACGTCCTGGTCGAGACGGTGTGTGAGATGCTGCGCGAGAGGCAGATCCACATGGAGAGCGTCATGTTCCTTGAGCCGTCGTTCGGCGACGGCCGTATCGCTCGCGCTCTCGTCGGCAGCGGAGCTCGTAGCGTCATTGGATACGAGATTGACGAGGACCTTCATCGCGAGGCAGAGGGTAGCTGCGATTTGCATTGTCGCCTGCTGTGCGGCGACTTTCTCGCGTCCAAGTGGGCTGACGTCTGTGACATGGAGACCATCAATGAAAAGGTGGTCATCGCTGTCGGGAACCCGCCGTTCGGCGACAAGAAGGAGAATGCGAGCGAGCCGGGCCACGCACCTGACCTCGTGCTACGGTTTATGGCGCACGCTGCAGCCGAGTGGCGAGCCGAACTGCTCGCATTCATTGTGCCCGAGCGGTGCAGCAAGTCGTCATTCGTGACAGCAGCGCTCGCTGCACTATCTGATGCAGCTCCACACTTTCAGTGGGAGCTCGAGCAGTGCAAGTCCCTTGACGACTGCACGTTCGAGCTCGGCGCCAAGCGTGTCAAACAGCCGAGTGTGCTGCAGCTCTTCGCATCGCGATCGGCATAGCAACGCGTATAGTGCAACGTGACGGGACTTTGGAAAAACCAGCCAGCAGTGAGGCAGTATCCACCTCAGCCGTTCTTCGTGCCGCCACTGGCAACAGTTGCATACTACCCGTGCATCGCCGTTGCTGTCCTTACTGCTGTCGGATGAGACTATCTTGGTGATGGCGATGACAGCGACGAGGCTGCTTCTCGGCAAACGATGCGCGTAGCACTGCATTTGTGGCGGCTCCGCATCCCGAGAGTGCCACCGGTGATGACTTGATGGCGCAAACCGGTGTAATCCTACGTCGGCTACTTCAACGGCACACAGGAAGTGAACGTAGCAATCGAGCAAACACCTCGTCAGCAGAAGGCACAGTCCAGGCAGGCGGAGAATCGACGTGTTGTAGTTTGAATGCGCGGGAGCTTCGAGCTGAGCGGTGTCGAATTCGAACTCAACCAATTTAGCGAATGACGAAGTTCAAGTACGAGAAAGCAAGGTCCGTCAGTCTGCATGAGGCGAGGGTGCAAAGGTGCGATTGTAGCGGAGACGGCAATGTACGAAGCGCGTACCAAGTTGATGAACGAGCAAACGGAAACATGTGAGTTTGAGTGGGTTTTGTTGTTTCTGAGTGATCGACACAAGTTCCGCAATGAAGACAAACCGGAGTGTATGATCGACTAGCTGCGGTATCTGTCAGTCACAAGCAATCTATAACATGTCGGCAGTCTCGGAAATCGAGCTCAAGTGTATGATACGGCAGGACGTGTTGCTTTTTGGTGCGGTGGATGTGAGTTTTCGCTTGGAGGATACCTTGGTATCCCGAATCCATGCTCAACGCCGCGTTACTTGCAGTGCGTGATCACTCTGACACTGATCAAGACTTCCTTGATCCGGCGTCCAATGCACATGCACTTCTGCTAGCTCGAGAGAGCGTGGTCACTCGGCGATTGCTCATTAGCGGCGGTATCCTGGTGCAAAGTGCATCTTTTGTGAAAACACTTTGGAGCGCACTCAGTTAGAGTACTCATTCGTTCCGCTCCATGCCTGGAGAAGTTTGTTGAGATCATTACTCGAGGGAGCACCACAAAGCACCTAAGCACTCCATTGAGCTCGGCTTTCTGATGTAATTGATCCACAAACCGTTCACGCGAACCTCGAAGGTACGACCTAGCTTTTTCTTCTGCGCACGTGCGGAAGGATTCACAGCGAGTGCGCAACACTGGGGAATCAGAGAACTCCTCAATGCTGCGGGGCACACTATGAGCTCGCGAATGATGGCACCTGCGTGCAATTTCTTGAATGCGAGCATCATCGAGCTCAGTATTCTCCATATCCTGTGCAAACAAATCATTCGCACCACAAGACAGCACTGTGTTGAACACTCGAGTGTTGGCAAGGCAAGATCTGGCTAGGTTCCAACGATAAATTCTCGAGCTCCGATGGTCTGAAAATGGTTTCCGAGGGATACCTGTTGCTGCACGTCCATGAGAAGTAGGATCTCGAGCGTTCGGCTGAGGTCTCAATTGGGACTTGCTGACTGCGGACGATGTACGCCCAGGCACCTCAGAAGAATGGAGTATTGCAGTCGTTGCGGTGATTATGTTTAGCGAGACAGACAACTTTTATCATTTGGATGAGGTTTGTCCAGCTTTCCTGATGGAAGCTCCGCCTTTTACTGCCAGCAAATCAAATTTGTGCCCGTTTGTCTCGCAGTGCGGCCTTCTCGCGCTCGAGCTGCATCAACGCGCGCGTGGCGAGGCCCTCGCGGTTGTTGGCATCGTTGGCGCGCGCGGGCCAGAAGCCGCAGGTCACACAAAAGTCCTGAGCCGGGTGCGAGAGCTCGAAGCCGCAGGCGGGGCAGAACCCGTTCGAGCCTTCGTCAGACACGCACTGGGACCGCCTTCGCTTTGGAACGTTGCCGAGATCGCCGCCATACGCGGCCAGGAATGCGTCAAAGTACACACTGTGCTCGCGATCGCGCAGAACGATACCGTGGTCGTGGAAAGCGCGCACCTTTCGAGCTTGCAGCTCGGAGTCGGAAAAGATGTCGTCAAAGAAACCGAGGCGCAGGGCGGTCGAACCCGCGCCAGATTCGATCGGCTGCTTGGGGCGCCACTGAGAGAATGCCTCAGGAAACGCTTGGCGAAGCACCAGCTTGCCGTGAAAGCCACCCTCACCTTCGAGTGGCACAGGGGTGCGTTCACCGACGAGGTCGTTCTTTTCCAGCCGTGACGCAAACTCGACGACTCGCTTGTCCAGGAAGGGACTAATGACCTCGATTCCGAGAGACGCCGCGAGCGTCGACGCCGTGAAGTTCATCACCGATCGCAATCTGGTCGCGGTAAGCCCGCAGTTTTTCCTCGCTCATTGAATGGTAAAACGAATACCCACAGAAGATTTCGTCCGCTCCATCGCCTGTCACAACCCGGCGGACGCCATGAGACTTCGCTTCGAGCAGCGCCGCATAAACGACAAGCGAATTGCGTAGTTCCATCGGATCGAATGACTGCAGCAGCTTGGAGACCGCACGGATACTCTCAGGTGCGACGATATCACCCAGACTCGTTTTAAGGATGTGGAGCTCGCCCAGCGAGACGCCGCGGAGACGGTCGAAGATCCCCGAGGCGTATTCGGCGTCCAGTGCTTTTTCGTGTGCCTGCACAGTAAATCCATGGCGGAAGCGTAGGATTGGGCGGGGGTTGCCGTCAGAATCGCGCTTATCAAGCGATATACTGTAGAATGGAGGCTCGAAGGGCTGTGCCGTGGCTTCCGCCAAGATGGAGGTGTCCAACCCGCCGCTAAGCAAAATCCCATCGATCTTTGCATCTTCGCTCGACTCGGCGATCTCGCTTAGTACCTGCTGGATCAATCGGCGACATTCAAGCACAGCTGACGATGGAGCAGGCTCGCGGAGATAGTCGATGCTCCTGTTCTCTCGCTTAGCGGCAATAATTCGAGCGAGGAATGCCACATCCTTGGTGTAGTGATACAGGATCTGCTCAGGAGGATACATTGCAGGGTGGTTTGGCGCCAAAGTGAGTCGCGGAAGCGCCCATGCACGCCAGGCATCTGCTGGAATGCGTCCTGGCGTCAAATCCCGAGGCTTGGCAGCAGCGCTCTGCGCAAACGCTCTATCCATCTGCTTCTTCAGTACCTCGTGCAACTTCTCGTCATGCGAGCACAATGGTGGTTGTTCTTCGACAACTTGCTCATCGTCAAATTCCTCAGAGTCATCGCCCAAGCTCGGCTCAATAGGGAACACCATGGCGCAGCGGAACGCCAGCCACGGACCAAGCGTCGGGTGGAGACAAAGCTGGGATGCCTGCCAACCATTGAGAGTGCCATCAGTCCGTTTGCCATGCATATTATCACAATGTGACTCTTACAGGGCAGTGTGAGGCAGCCCTTGCCACGAGCGCCATCTTCTGCGCGAGGATCATCTTGCCCGGCTGCATGTCGGCGACCCAGTAGACCTGTTTCGGACAGCAAAGCTCAGCCACACCAGCCAGTCACCTCCACTGTAATCGCACCCCGCACGTTCGCTGGGGAGACTGTAGCCTGCGCGAGCGCCGCGCTCACGCTCTGTTTGATGTATCGGTCGATCGGGTCGTCCGCGATGTCTCCGCCGCGCTCATCCATCTCTCGCTCCGCGAACTTGACGAAGGGCGTCCACAGCGCCTTGGAGTTGCCCACGAGCACCAGCAGGTGCTCGCTCCCCTCGTGATGAGCGCCGCTGGCGGGCGGGGGCTGCAGCTGGAAGCGCTCCAGCGCTGCGTCGCCCAGGAACGCGTTGTACTTCTCGAGCGTGAGCGGGATCACCACGTCCAGGCCGCTGCCGCAGCGAGTTTTTCGAGTTAGAGAGCGCGAAAAGAGCGACTGGCGAGTGAGGAGAGAGCTGCAGAGGCCGCGCGTACTACGGAGAGAGCGCGGAGCGCAGCAGCGAGCACACGCGCGCGCGCTGGCGCCGCAGCGGGTCCGCCAGCATGGCGAGATGACACGCTTGCCGCGAGTCGCACATTGCATACTTTATCCGAGTCCATGATGCCTCTGAAATTGAATTTAGATGCGCTCGATAACATTTCAGAGTGTTGAAGGGAGTCATGGTGCGCTGCATGGCGACAGCAGCTTCGACCGCAGCACCACCTCGACGAAAGAGAGCTACATCGACACTTACCGGCGTGGGGCCACCCCATTTACAAGCTACACGTTTTTTGTGCTGGACCAGAATGTGTCAATCAATTGTTGGAGTATGATTCCCAACAGGCAAAAGCACAAGTGATGAAGACTGCATGTTATGAATCAAGTCTCCAATGACTTCAAGCATGAACGCCGATGTTGAAGATGACACGCGCTCTTGTTGCGATGCTGACCAGTCGCGAGCAACAGACGCCACTGCCACCACCAGTCGGATCGCGTTGAAGAGGCGGGGGCATTGTGACGGCTGGGAGATCATGGCTCTACCTGGGCGTTCGTCAGGCAGCCTGTGGCTCAGGATTCAAGTCGAGGTCCTTTGTGCTCGAAGTCATCCTCCAGCCACTATTCGATTCTCTTCGTCGCGCGTGCTTCACCACCAGCAACCATCACAATGGTCCTCTCGTGTACCTTGCTCATCCGTTCGGCTCTTCTCCTCGTGGCTGTGATGGCACCGCATGCTACCGCACTTCGGGGAACTCAAGGTCGACAGGCCGACCCGTTTTAGCACTCCGATGGACACAATCGAGAGCGGGCGTGCACTTCGTTTATTGCCGCCGAAGCGCCAGACTACAACAACCACGTTGTAAACGAGCTTCTTAGCGATGTTCGATGCCCACGCAAGTCAGGAGAAGCCTACGCTGTCTTCGACTGGGACAACACGTGCATGTTCGGGGACATCTCATATACCTCCGTGTACTACCAGGTCGACACCCTCAATTTTCGCTTGACGCCAGACGCTTTCGTCAAAGCCTTTTCATTGGGATACACATCGACAGTATGCGACGAATGCCTGGAGGATGGCATCAACTCGGTCATCGGCAACGACGTGAACGGCAATCCAGTAACTTTCAATGCGGCCCTCAACTCTACAGCCGCAGACTACAAAGTTCTATTCGACGCGTACATTGGACCGCAGTATCAACTGACAACGGGAGTTGCAATGTCGCTGGATGAGGTGAAGCAAACGACAGAGTACACCAACTTCCGCGCCAAGTTCGCGTTCCTTGTGTACGGTTTGGAAGCGATGGATGGACGGCAACGACCATCTGCCATGCACGATGAAGATCGGCATGACTGTATTCCGCAGACCCTTGTGGGCATGACGGAGACGGAGATCCGCACTCTGATCAGAAGCAGTATTCGTTGGAACCTCGGAGCCGCCATCGCTTCTCCATCCTACACGTCCACGGGTACCCTCAGCCGTTCAGGGCACTTACACCTGCTGGGCTTCGAGTTTTCAACGGCCAGGAGTCAACCATGCGTGCGCTTCGAGCCAACAGTGTCGATGTCTACATCATCAGCGCGTCGCCCCAGATCTTCGTCGAGGAAGTGGGGGCTCTCCGAGGACTCTCGTACCTCGTGCCCAACACGAACGTGTTCGGGGTGCGCTTCAAGTTTACTAGCGGATACGATGGCTCCGAGACGTTCACTGGGCAGCTAATCGATGACTACCCGATCACATGGGGTCCAGGCAAGGCTGCCATCGTCAACGACTACATCCGCCAGCAGCACAACAACAAGCCACCCGTCTACGCATCCGGGGACTCGGACGGCGACTGCGAGATGCTTGCAACCGTACGAGATGGCGTTGTACACACCAACAACCGACTCAAGAGCAGTTCGACGTGTATCAATGGGTTCTACGTCAAGGCGTGCCAGTACATCAAGTCGTACGAGCCATCGACCAACAACGCATGCCTACTTCAGGGCCAAGACAAGCGCATAGGCTCGTGGGTTCCCTCGGGCTTCACCACATCTGATGGCAGCGCGTTCACGTCGGGTGTCGCCGACCTCGATGGCTGCGCCGCCTACAACTTCATGGACTAGAACAGCGGTAACTTGTGTACCCATATAGCATGGCTACCTGATCTCGACGGGTCTCTCATAATCCGAAACGACTGCCTGCGGCCGCACGCCACTCCGAGCCGTTGCTTGGATTGTACTCGCCCCGTTGCTATTTCAGATCTCTTCACAACAGCGGCAGCCTGCTTCGTGCCTTTTAGATCGACTCCCGAGATCTTCGCGACGCGCGGACGACCATGGCTGGCGCGCTCATGACCATGCCCATGTTGGTTATCAACATGGGCGCCGAGATGGTATACGTGTTGGACCAGCGACTCAAGGCGCAGAACATCCCGCGCGAGAAGAGCTCGAAAGGTAAGATGATATTTCATCTGTCCTCCCCAGTGGCGGTTGTGGCAATTTCTAACCCGACTGCCTAGTGCTCGAGGACATCATCAAGACGATGCACAACGAGAAGTTCATGGCTGAGCTCTTTCGGCCGCATCGCATGTACTCGAACGTGTCGACGCGTCAGATCTTCGATCGACTCGCACACTCCTCTATCATGCGGCTCAACACGAACAGCATGGACAAGGTGGGTGCGCTAGCTGGGCGTCATGTGATATCGGATAGATCGTCGCTGAACAGCTCCCTCACCTTCCCTTGCTCGGCAGCTTTACGACCTCATGCGCATGGGGTTCAAGTACCAATTGCTGTCGTGCTCGTCGGCTGACGAGCTGCTTCAGGTGACCGTTAACCACCTGCGCAACACCCGGCAGCTCATCGAGGCGGAGGAGGTCAAGCGGATGATCGACGACACGACCGTGATGTGCACGCAGGTACAAATTCGTGTCGGTCTGGTCTAGTCGACGTCGCTTACGAGTCTTTCAATGCACCAAATGCAGGCGTTCGGGTCCATGTCACCAGCCAATTTCTACCAGCTGCGGCAATACCTATGCCGATTCTTCCAGGACACGCGCATCAAGGTGTCGCTGTTCCTCCAGAACGGCATCCAAGGAGCCGACGGTACACTATCTCTGCGGCACGACGGCTTCACAGCCACTGGTGGTCGCGTGCCTGGTTCCGTGCGCTACTTCGATGAACACGGGCGTGTGGACGAAGAGGAGCGCTTTGCCATCGCCAGCTCTACAGACGCCGTCGGTGCCCCCGATGTGCCTGTGCTTGAGCGTGAGCAGCTCAACGCTCACCTGGGCTTCAACATGTCGCTAAGAGCCCCGGCGGTGGGTCTGGAGCTTTCTCTCGTTCTACCAAGCAGCTGCTGGCAGACGCCAAGCAGGCCAAGCGCGCGAGCCCCAAGAAGCTCTTCAAGGCCACCGCTGAGGACGGTCTCAACCTACTGGCCAACCTGTTGGGCAATGCCGACCCCGAGAGCAAACCTCTCCGCATCAATCTGTTCCCAAGTGCAGCACGACGTCATCGGCAATCAAAGGAAGGGGAAACCGGAGGAGGCGGCGACGAGTTTGAGGACGAAGAAGAGGATGACGACGGAGAGGAAGTGCCGACGATCTGGATCGATGCAGCAAGCGACAGAAAGCATCCAGCGGACCGCGTCTTGAGCGATCTGAAGCTCGCTGACGACGACAGCGACAGCAAACGGGAGGACAAGGGTGCGGGCGATGACCTGCTCGACCTCATGGACTCAGCCGCAAACTAGATCGCAGTGGTGGCAAAGTCTGACAGAGCGAACCGATATATGCAGAAGCGAATACACTGTTGATTCATATTGGCATGGCCAATGTAACCTGCCCTCGACTTTCATTGATTGGCACGCAACACACAGACACGCACGGTTACGACAAGCGTGTTGTCTGCAGGCACTTCATACACTTGTACGCCTTGGCGCCAGGCCGGCAGGCTCAGCAGCGTGTTGCAGTTTCGGCACCGCATCATTTCTTGGGCTGGATACACAACAGATACAAATACATTAGTCATCACAGCAGCATTTGATATGGGGCAAAGCAAGTTGCCTTCACGTACTGGTTGTGCTCGAAAGCTTGGAGATGCCTTCGCAAGCAGGGCATTTAACGGCCGATGCACCATTCTTCACAATCAGGTGCTTCCCGCAGTGTCCGCAACTCACGACCTTGGTATCACGCACGTCAATACCGGGAAGTGAAGTCGTTGACGATGGCCGGTTCGCTGCCTCGCTGCTGCTCTTGGGCGTACTTTGCCCAGATTCAATCGACCCGCTTTCACTTAGACCTGGGGCGGCCGTGCGGCTCGTCTTACGGGTAGCTGCGAGGTGCATGCAGTGCGGACACACAACCTCATCCGAACTAATACCAGCAGGGAGCTGCAGTGTCTTCTCGCAGTTCACACACTTGAACGATACTTCGTTACTACTTGGTGAAGAAGCGTCAGGATCAGAGGAGGCACCCTCAGAGTTCTTCTCATCCAACTCGACATTGATGTGTGAGCTACTTGCATTGGCGGCTTCATTCACAGATGGGAGAGCGTGAAGCGAGGACGCGGCAGTGTCTGTGCTCTCCACAGCATTCCTCTGGCACGATGGACAGTTGATTGAGAGCAAATTAGAGTTCGAGACAACGTGCACTGCTTGTCGGCAATGAAAGCATCGAATGATGAAAGGCTGTCTGGTGTTTGGCACATCAGCCGTGGAGCCGAGAGAGCTTAGTGACGTCGTGCTGTTGTTGTTCTTCCTTCGGAACAGACTCGTTTGTTGCCGCTCAGCCACCGCAGATGCCTCCAGGATGGTATCCTCCTCGCCTAGCAGCGATAGCAGCTTCATAGCGCGGCGTCGGTATCGCTTCCACTCATCTTCGCTTGCGAGATACCCGATCACTTCCAGCAGACGATGGTATTCGAGATGCTCAGTTAGTAGACGTCGAGTAGAGGCCGATACACAGCATCGAGTAAGCAGTGAAAGGACCACCGAGACATCGAGTGTGTCACTCCATTCTGTTGACTTGAACAGTACATCGAGGACGACTGCAAGGATCCACGAGTTCCGGTCGGCAATCGCCTTATCGTCAGCGAGATCGGCGACGAACACGACATCCGCAAGCTTAAGCATCGCGACGACGCATTCCAGCGAGAAGACATCGGCCTTCAAGCTGCGTAGAGCATGATCTTTGAGCAGAGGCTCCAAGCTTTCGAGATGAGACACACCAAGCTCACGACGAGCTCGAGGGGTCTCGTAAAGAACCATTAAGGCTGCGCACGCCTCAATGTACACGTCGCTTGACTTGTGGCCGTCGACGAAAGTAGACAGCGACTGACGCAGAATGCGCTCTGTTCGAGAAGCAGTGAGAGCGCTAAACTCGGAGATGGTGAGAATCTCGAGGAACGGGAGTCCACTACTGAAAACGAGACAGAATGATTTAGACATCGCTGCAGACTGCAAGTCCGCTTCTCCAGCTTCAAAAACTGACGGGAACCACTCCAAGAGCGTGATGATGCGCTCACAGAGACCCGGCACGAGCAGAATCTGCTCTCTGTAGGCGGCGCGACGAGCTAGATCCGTCACAAGGGAAGCGATGCGACAGGCTAGGTCGAGCTTCTTGCCGCTATCATCCCCGGCAACGAGCTGAGCATTCAAATCGCTGTCTTCGCCACCCATAACGAGTGCGAGCGCGCTCTCCAAGTTTGCTAGCGCCCCATCTGTATCCATCAGCACTGCCTTGCCTGCAGCGCCGCAGTCGGCAATTGAGTTCATTGTGTCCAGCATGCCTTCAACATCCTCTAGACTCATTGCTTCGCCTTCCTGTCCGGACGGGAACTCCAACATGATGTCAATGACGTTCAGTGACACAAGCTTCGGAATGTCGTCAATGCAAAGCGCCTTGATGAGCGAGCGGGCTGCATCTGCGATAGCCTTGGACTCCGGGCTTGTTGACGCCAACCGCTTGTGCTGCTTGAACAGCACGACAACTTGCTCAAGCGCATTCTTTTTCATCAATTTTGCGCGCAGAGCAGGCCAGCTGACTACAAGAGTCAGGAACTGGATGATGCTCATGGCGAACGCATGACTTAGAGATGGCGGGACACTTTCGTCGTTGTCCTGCTTCGTCTCTTCCTCGGTCCCCCGCCCGATCAATGTCAGAAGCAAAACTGCGACTTCGGTGAGAGTTCGAGTGCACTCCTTTGAAAGACTCGAAAAGTCTGTCAACTCCAGAATGCCAACAAGCAGAGAGCAGCGCTTGTACATCCCCTCTGTGTCTGCAGCTTCATCTCTATCGAGCAGTTGAAGAGCGAGCTCCAATATAAACGCAGCATCGCGCTGAACTGACGGCGACTGGAGCTGGCGAAAGAACTTGAGCTTCACCTCTGGATCCGAGACGCCGTCAAACAGGATGTTGACTGCATTCTCTTGGTGCCGCTCAGTGCCCTTCTGGATCCAGTACACAAGTGACACGGCACCGTCCACCGCAATCTTTTCCATTTGCTCGTGATTGAACTGCTGGCCGTTCCTGAGCAGCAGTGCCAGCGCCAGCACGCCAACAACAGACGTGCGCGGGTCAAAGTCCACAAAGAACGTGATGAGCATCGTCACAAGCGTGTTCTTCTCTACTGCCGACAGCCCCGTCTCCTCGTTTTCGAGGATTTCTGGGTGAGAGAATACCTGCACGGATGATCGCTTGGACGCTGCAAGGACCTGGAAGACTAGCTGCACATTGACCGTCTCGATAAGGTCAATCCAGAGTGGACATGTCGCGAAATCCGACTCCACCAGCAGCAAAACAATCTCTTCTGCCGTACTCGAAACTTCCTCAGCTGGAGACAAAATGTTGCCGAGAATAATGCGCGGTAACACGTCGCGGTGGTCGTACAGCGTCTTACGGAACTCGAGCGGATCGCTCGCTAGGTGCACTAGGATCTTGCCGATGCGAGTAGCGATCTCCTGCCGTGTCGGATCAGCATCTGCAAAGTCCTTGGTCGTCGACTCGTACATCGAGACCAGCGGCTTCAGCGCCGGACCCGCCTCGAGCACAAGTAAGCGGATACGTCGCGTTTGCGTCAAGCTGTCCAGCAACGTCAGCGCGCTCACAATGACGTAGCTGCTGGCATCCTCTTTGAGGAACTCGAGCAGTGAAATATGCACGCGCGCACTGATGACGAGATTCACCATCGCCTCATTTGTTGTGTCGCCGGCGAGCGCATTCAGAACTGCTAGGGAGTCGTCAAAAACGGAGTCTTTGTCTGCTTCCTCTGCGCCGCCAATAGATTGCTCGATACCATTCATGAGCGCTTCCATAAATTTGAGCCCCATCGTCGTGGAGTCCACGAGTAGCGCAAAGAACTTGACCCTCCATGGCTCATGGCTTACAAACAGCCGGATGATGCGAATGCCCATCGACAGCCGACTAGGCTGGGATACAATGAACTCCGTGACGACCGCGACGAGGTTTGTCACCTGGTCGCCAATAATCCCCTCTACCTTTGCTGATGGCGAGCTCAGGATCATGTACAACAGCTGGACTATCGCTCGGTTAACTGCCAGATCTGTGGGAGACAACGATTCCATCGGCGTATCCATAGAGCGCCGCATGCCCATCCAGAACGCGCGCAGCATTTCCTGGTCAAGCATGCGCGCGACGAAATCATCTCCACCGTCGATAGCGCATCGGATGCACTTGATAGCATTCGAGCGCATCTCGCCGTCTCCTACAGTTGTCGCGGTACCCATCAACGTTGGAAAATAGGCAATTCCCACGACGCGGTCCTTCAGCTTCGTGACCAAGTCTGCGTGTTCTGGAGTTGGCGGTGGCTCCAGCGGCTCCATCAACGAGCTCAAAGACCTGACTCCGGTTAGGTGCGCAATCACTTCTAAACTCCTCGTTTTGAGCACCGAGTCGCGTCCAGATGCCATAAGGAAGAGAGTATCGAGCACCCCAGTAGAGATGCATTTGCCCTTTGAGAGAAGCGACTGGAAATACCGCAGCGCCGACAATCGACTTTCATCAGGCGGAGTCTGCAACATGCGATGGAAAAAGTCCGACGCATTCCGGTCGTAAAGCTCGTCGAAGATAGCCGGGTTGAACTCGCACAAATTCATCAGAGTCTGAGCGCACACTGGTACAAGCGGCTGTTTGCGAGGAGACAGCAAGAATGCAGACAGAGTGCGTACACAACCATGCGAGCAAATGTAATCGGCATACGCAGCTGACTCAGCGCTGAAGCTCTTGGTAATCCCCAGAAGGTTTTCTTGGAACCGAATCTCACCGATAAATTGATCTTCGCCAATCACACAAGCGTTGAGCTTGTTCAGCACCACGTCAAACACCTCCAAGTCGAAAATGATGCGCAGAACATTGGAGTGTGCATCGCCTTCGACTTTTTCGCCCCCAGTAACCTTCACTTCAGCCTGCTTGAGCGATGTTGAGCAAATACCATGGAGTATCTCGGATGCGATCGTGTAGTCCTCATCGCTATCAAGCATCCACATAAGCTCCTGGATGAATAGCTTCTCGTTTGCCATGATGAATACAAGCGAAGGTTCACGCGAAGCCTTTGTGAGCACTTGGGACGCAAGCATCCGGTTCATCCGATCGCTGTTTTGCAGTACAGAGACAAACGATCGGATCGTGGCTGGAGGGATCTGCTCGATGGCACGAGTGGTAGTACCAAAGCCCCCGCCGTCAAACATATTGATGCACTCGCAGATCGTGCGTAGAATGGCTTCGATTGCAATGTCTTTGGATTCGTCCCGTGGGACCCTCTCGTTATGATACCCTGGCGAAATCGAGCGCAGCACCATACTGTTGGTTCCCTCGAGCTCGATAAAGTCTCCCAATAGTTCACATAATAGCTTCACTCCGTTGTTTGCCGTCAGGTCAGCAATATTTTCCGGGTTTTGATATACGAACCGCTTCAAGCAACGCGCGGCTTCAACGCGTGTTTCTAATGCCGCAGGAGAGTCGTTGGAAAGAAGCTCCAACAGTCGGGCAGAGCCCCCTGCCCGTCGCAGCGCATTTTGACACGCGGGAGACTTACAAATGTGGAAGACAACTCGGAGGGCCTTTCGCTCGACCTCTGGACGCATGGACTTGCCTTGCTGCAAGTTGAGAGCACGACTCCCCATTAGCTTGACCAGTTGCACGCAAGCTCCCGATTGGGCGACCGACTCTCCCGCTGACAGCTCATTCCCTGCGCCGTTTTGAAGCGCAATCAAGTTCGCAACCACCTCGAGCGCCATGATCTGCACCGCCTCCACATCTGAGTTCAGCAGACTGCAGAATGACGCGACACCACCCGCTGCCTCGATATCATTCAGCTGAGAAATGCGGTGCAGTCCCATTCCTGAAGCGGTCTCTTCACGCCCAGTGCGGAGCGCCATCGCCAGTTGCCCGAGTTGCTCCACTTTCTGCAAACGCGATCATGTTAGCTCGATGCGATGCAACAACAAAGAAAGATAATTCCTACCGTCTCAACAAGTCCAGGTCGGCTCGTCCAGAAGACGGCGTAATCCGACAATAGAGTAAAAATCGCCAACACGGACATTTCGGAAGCAGCGCGCACACACAGGCTGCTTGCCGTCGTAACCTGGCGCATCAATGGGTAGCTCTACCTTGTTGGCCGTGCACTCGTAGCAGTAAATGTCTCCACATAATCGGCAGTGGTGCTGCACAGCAAACAATAAATGTTAGTCGAGCTCAATTTATCTATGGAATGTGATGCCTTGTCACGCACCCGACGACGGAATGTACCGAACTTGTTGCGGCACTGACGGCACGCAGGCGAGTCGTCCCGGGCCACGACCGGAGGGAAATGCCGACGCAGCACCATCTGGACATCACCCGTTGTCTCGAGTGCACCTGGCGCCTTGGACTCGGCGCGTCCAAAGTCGCTCGGCTTTTTGAACAGTGATCCAGCGCGGTTCATCTCGGCAGGTCGCGCGTCAGTGGCGGGCTGGGTATTCGCACCCGGAGCGTCGGTGTCATCCTTGAACCAGTCGTCAGCACCCGCTGGCAGCGACGTGGTCGTCGCGTAGGGGTCTTTTTCCGGCGGGGGCTCGTTAGCCACGCCAGTCTGCTGCTTGCGGAACTTCTGGATGAGCGCCTTGGTGTCCATCTGCAGGGTCATCTCCCTAGGGTCGATGGTCATCTCCCTGGGATCGATGGTCTTCTCCCGCGGGTCGATCGTCATGTTCCTCGGGTCGATCGTCATCTCCCTGGGATCAATCGTCTTCTCCCTGGGATCAATCGTCTTCTCCCTCGGGTCCACGGACGTCTGCATGCGCTCGAGCATGCTGTACCTGTTGACCTGCGTCCTCTGCGCTCCGGCATTGTTGTTTCCGATGCGCACGACCCCTGCTGGGGCCTGGGCCGCCGACCCTCGCGGGCTGTTGGCACTTCCAACGCTCCCTCCGCCGCTGCGTCTGTCCGAGCCGCCGCTTGGTTTCCTCGAGCCGCCCGAGATCGACGGGGGTCTCCCCGGCGCCGCCGACGCGACCGACGCGACCGACGCGCGCGCGCTCCTCGACCCCGCGCGCGGGTCCATCCACGTGGTGGTGCGCGTGTTGTGGTCGACGTAGTACACGCGGCCCTCCTTGTCGATGAGCTCCTGCCAGCCGGGCGGCAGCGGCTCGCGCGTCGGCAGCGTCCACGACGTCTCGCGCGTCGCGTGGTTCACGTAGAAGAAGCGGCCCTGCGCGTCCTGCACGCGCTGCCACGCGCCCTCGCGCGCAGACGACGTCGACGCGTCACTCGCGCGCTGCATGGCGGCCTCGACGCTCCGCGCGGGGCCTGCGCAGCTCGAGACAGGCGGTTCAACTCGCGCAATGGGGCCGCATTAGCCTCGGGAGAAGGCGGAGAAGAGGGAGTCGGCGCTGATTGGCTGGATTGTGAACCCACTCACGCCGGCCCTTGCACCCATTGGCGGGAGTTAGCCAATCAGAGGGGGATGTGAGGGACGGAACGAGCGCGGATTGGGTGAAAGGAGGTTTTTGGATGCACAGCAAAATTTTCCATCATGGCCGATCGATAAAATATATTTTCGCGCGAAGGCACGAAAGCGTCGTGGTGTTGCAAGGCAAGTTGAAGGCATTGACATGGGAGCGCGACTTGATAGAAAAGTGTCCTTCTTGATGAGCATTATCACCCCAACGACTCCAATACCCCATCATTCAAAGGTACCTGATCGTGCAACGCCCGTAGTCAGCAAGTCCCAACTGAGACCTCAGTCGAATACTCGAGATCCTACTTCTCTTGGACGTGCAACAAGAGGTATCCCTCGGAAACCATTTTCGGATTATCGCAGCTCCAGAGTTTATCGTTGGAACCGGGCCAGATCTTGCCGATACTCGGATGTTCAACACGGTGCTGGCATATCGTAAGAATGGTTTGTTTGCACGAAATGGGTAGCACCGAGCTCGATGGTGCTCGCATTCAAATAATTGTACGCGGGTGCCATCATTCACGAACTCATAGATGTGTCCCGCAGCAATGAGGAGGTCTGCGATTCCCCAGCGCTACGCAATCACGGTGAATACTTCTGCGCGTGCGTAGAGGAAAAAGCTCGTTCGTACCTCAAAGTTCGTGTGGATAGTTTGTGGATCAATTACATCAGAATGCCGAGCTCAATGGAGAGCTTAGGTACTCTGTGGTGCCCCCTCGAGTAATTATCTCAACAAACTGATGCAGGCATGGAGCGGAACCAATGAGTACTCTAACCGAGTGCGCTCCAAAGTGCTTTCACAAAAGATGCACTTTGCATCAGGATGCCACCACTAAAGAGCAGTCCCCAAGCAATCACGTTCTCTCGAGTTAGCAGAAGTGCATGTGTATTGGATGCCGAATCAAGGAAGTCTTGATCAGTGTCAGAGTGATCACACACTGCAAGTAACGCGGCGTTGAGCATGGATTCGGGATACCAAGGTATCCTCCAAGCGAGAATTCACATCCACCGCACCAAAAAGCAACACGTCCTGCCGTATCATACACTTGAGCTCGATTTCCGAGGCTGCCGACATGTTATAGATTGCTTGTGACTGACAGATACCGCAGCTAGTCGATCACACACTCCGGTTTGTCTTCATTGCGGAACTTGTGTCGATCACTCAGAAACAACACAACCCACTCAAACTCAAACGTTTCCGTTTGCTCGTTTATCAACTTGGTACGCGCTTCATACTTCGCCGCTCCCGCTACAATCGCACAGATCTCACCCTCGCCTCGTGCAGACTGACGGAACTCGCTTTCTCGCACTTGAACTTCATCAAGCGCGAAGTTGGCTAAGTTCGAATTCGATGGCGATCAGCTCGAAGCTCACGCGCATTCAAACTACAACACGTCGATTCTCGGACTGTCTTCTGCCAACGAGGTGTTTGCTCGTTTGCTACGTTCACTTCCTGTGTGCCGTTGAGGTAGCCGACGTAGGATTACACTGGTTTGCGCCATCAAGTCATCACCGGGTGGCACTCTCGGGATGCCACAAATGCAGTGCTACGCGCATCGTTTGCCGCAGAATTAGCCTCGTCGCTGTCATTGGCATCACCAAGATCGTCTCATCCGACAGCAGTAAGGACAGCTACGGCGATGCACGGGTAGCATGCAACTGTTGCCAGTGGCAGCGCGAAGAACGGGTGAGGTGGATACTGCCTTACTGCTGGCTGGCTTTCCAAAAATGCGTCGCGTTGCATGTACGCGTTGCTATGCCGATCGCGATGCGAAGAGCTGCAGCACACTCGGCTGTTTGACACGCTTCGCACCGAGCTCAAACGTGCAATCGTCAAGGGACTTGCACTGCTCGAGCTCCCACTGAAAGTGTGGAGCTGCATCAGATAGTGCAGCGAGCGCTGCCGTCACGAATGACGACTTGCTGCAGCGCTCGGGCACGATGAATGCGAGCAGTTCGGCTCGCCACTCGGCTGCAGCGTGCGCCATAAACCGTAACACGAGATCAGGCGCGTGGCCCGGCTCGCTCGCATTTTCCTTCTTGTCACCGAACGGCGGGTTCCCGACAGCGATGACCACCTTTTCATTGACGGTCTCCATGTCACAGACGTCAGCCCACTTGGACGCGAGAAAGTCGCCGCAAAGCAGGCGACACTGCAAATCGCAGCTACCCTCTGCCTCGCGATGGAGGTCCTCGTCAATCTCGTATCCAATGACGTTGCGAGCTCCGCTGTCGACGAGAGCGCGAGCGACACGACCGTCGCCGAACGACGGCTCAAGGAACACGACGCTCTCCATGGAGATCTGCCTCTCGCGCAGCCTCTCACGCACCGTCTCGACCAGGACGTCCACGAGTGCCGGGCTCGTGAAGAACTGCTGCAGGTCCCTGGCGTTCTTGACCGCCTCCCGCTCGTCTCGGCGCCGCTTCTGCGCCTTGAGGTGCTTGTCGTCGTCCAGGAACTCGCTCCGCGCAGCCTCCGGCAGCTGGTGGAGCGCCGCGTTGACCCATGCCTCGCACTCGGCCACGCTCTTGACCATCTCGAGCCTCCAGCCGCTCGACTCGTCGCCCTTTACCCACGAGCACTCCATCAGCCGCCGCAGTTTGCGCACCGGCAGCTTGGCGCTGGACTTGCGCAGCGCTCGGTCCCAGGCGCGCCACGAGCTCCAGTCGCGCCTCAGGACGCGGGAACTCGAGGGCGACGCGTCCTCGCGGCCTGTCTGATGGCGGAGACGCAGCGAGAAGAGCGCGGAGGCGGCGTCGAAGCCCAGGAGCTCGAGCGAGGAGCGGCCGTCGCGAGCGGATGCGGTCATGCTGGACTCGCGATGAACGGATGGGAATTGCGACGGGTTCAGCGGATCCGATTGGGCGAAAAGAGGTTAGGGGGACTCGGATTGGCTGAAATACGTAGTTGAAGTGCACTGTCATTTGATTGAGAGCGCGTCCCTCTTGGGTCTCACTGGCATGGTCAGTCATTTCCAGGGGTCGAGTCGTCTGCTGCGCGGATGCGGTTTGGGTGCTGCCAGGCGATGTGCCGAGAATGCTTTGTTTACGTGGGTGCACTACAGTGTCGGCTGATGAGTCCTGCATGTAGCATAGACCTTGAGCTGTTTGCTCGTGTCCCGTCGGCGGCAGGACTGGACCTCATCCTTGAAGGTCTCGACCTCGAAAATTGCACGGCTGATCGGTTGCAAGTTCCCTTTGCATCTCTGTAATCAAAGTGCAGAGCATGGCACGATCCCCCGAGATCTCGCGGACAGGCCGGCTGCGAGTCGTCTGCACGAAGAGAACCCGCGCGCCCCGTAAGCCTCGCTCATGTGTGCGCTGCGTATACGTGCGCCTTTGTGAGAGCGTTGTGGACCGCTTAGACCATCTCGCGAGTAGCACGCGATGCCGTGCCACGCGGCTGCGCGCGGTCCATCAATCCCACACATCACAGTCATCAGCTCCTTTTCGGCAGAAAGTTGGATTGTATTTCGAGTCCATGCCATCCGTCCTGAGTCCATTGAACGCAACAGGAGGTAGTGATCAATCGAGGCGGGGCGTCGCGACAGCCAAAAGATCGCACCAGGGGAGGCACCCATCGGACTTGGCTTCAGTATACTGGAGCAGTCGTCTTGTCGTGCTTGAAATAGTTTTTCCAATTGAGACAAAAGAGTTGTGATATATCCATTTAAGTATAGCTTTCGCGTAGTCCACACCTTCACTATGGCAATTTTTAGAAACATGAACCTAAGAGAATCGTAAACGCCAGTCGTCCCACTTGACCCAATTGGCACACTTCCCGCAGACGCACCATGCATCTTGGGATTTGTATGGAAATCTACTGTACAATCTCGGTCATCAACCTTCCATCTGCCACTTGTCCAGTACACTTGACCAAAGTATATCGTCACAACCCGAACTGTACGGTACACACCCTCGCCCAGCGGCGCTCTTCCCTCCCCAGTTCCTGTTTTCCCCTCCCACGGCCACGAGTTCGCGTCCACACGGTTGGCCGCAAGCTACAGTACAAACCGCGGACGAGCTCACCATGGACGGCCGCATGTCCACGACCGCGGCCGCATCCGCGTCCACAGCGTCCACAGCGGTCGTGTCCGCGCGTCCGCAGCCGGCCCGCCGTGGCCGACGCAACCAGCGGCGGCTGTTCTTCGCTGAGCAGGTCATGGAGCGCAAGCAGCAGCCCAAGAAGAAGTACCTGGCCACGCAGCGGCTGCGGCGAGACGTGGAGCGGTCGCAGGCCGAGTCGCTGGCCCTGGACGTCAACTTCCTCAAGCAGGAGATCGCCGACCTGGAGGTCGTCCGCAGCATCCTGCAGGCCAACAGGCTCGCCGGTCACGTCACGTCTGTCTGCGGACTCATGGCCATCGTGCACGAGTACTTCGGCAAGATCCAGTACGGCCTGGGCCGCGAGACGCCTGCGTCCTGCCATCACACTTGCTAAAAAGGTCGACTTCCTGCGCGCCGTGTTCGATGAGAATGTCGACTTCGCCTCTGGCAAGGGGACTTGACGCTTTCATCGCTCAGTGCCAGGGCTACACGCTCTTCCACTCGCTCTTCTACTACGAGAAGCCCAAGCTGACGCAGGTAAGCCCCAAGGGCGAGGAGCACTCCATCATCATCGTGGCCAGGAACCACCTCAGGGTCAGGGTCTCCAGACAAACCATCCAGGTCATGTTCCCGCACCTGCTGCTCGACGAGGTCACGGTGCAACGCCTCATCGGAAGCGAGATCGTCTATCCGTGCGAGATCACCATCTACTTCGACCAGCGAGGTCGAGTGGTGCGTCACGACGCCGTCGTCGACTTTGTGGCGGGTCTCACCACTGCGCTCCAGAACCTCGAGAAGGTTGCTGCAGTCATGAACTCGGCGCGCCTCAAGGGGTCGGCAATCGTCTACGACACCTCCCGTCCACACACAGACATTCCAGACAAGAACCATAAGCGTCCGCGTCCTATCGAGCCTGTCTCTAGCTCCTCGAACCAAGTCGAATTCGACGCCAGCGACCCGTATGAAGAGGACAAATCGCCAACGCAGCCTCAGGATGAGCCGTCGCCTATCCACACGCCTACATCAAAGGGGTTTGACGAGGACCAGAGCCGCTACTACGCGTCACCACCTGTCTGTCCATCATACCATTGACGAGCCCGGAGACTCGCTGTACGGCCAAGTGCACGCGTCGCCGTCCACCAAGACGTCGGCGCAGCCGAAGGAGAGCGTGTCGAAGCGCATGAGCATTCACGCGCTGCTGTCGTGAGGACAAGACCACAAACAGGGTGGGCATATCGCTCCACACGCAAATTGTAAGCTTCCATATCAAGTGCCGTCCGCGAGACGAAGAGCGTAATTCGAGAAATGAAAGCGCGTCAATCGTATGAATGATCCCTCAACACGATAGCTCAACTTTACTTCTCTAGCACCTTAGGTGCGGGTCCACTTCTTTTGACACCGTTGAGGACTGCAAGTCTGCTTCTCCAGCTTCGAAAACTGATGGGAACCACTCCAAGAGCGTGATGATGCGCTCACAGAGACCCGGTACGAGCAGAATCTGCTCTCTGTAGGCGGCGCGACGAGCTAGATTCATAACAAGGGAAGCAATGCGACAGGCTAGGTCGAGCTTCTTGCCGCTATCTTCGCCGGAAACGAGCTGAGCATTCAAATCGCTGTCTGCGCCACCCATGACTAGTGCGAGCGCTCTCTCCAAGTTTGCTAGCGCTCCATCTGTATCCATCAGCACTGCCTTGCCTGCAGCACCGCAGTCGGCAATTGCGTTCATTGTGTCCAGCATGCCTTCAACATCCTCTAGACTCATTGCTTCGCCTTCCTGACCGGACGGGAACTCTAACATGATTTCAATGACGTTCAGTGACACAAGCTTCGGAATGTCGTCAATGCAAAGCGCCTTGATGAGCGAGCGGGCTGCATCTGCGATAGCCTTGGACTCCGGACTCATTGACACCAACCGCTTGTGCTGCTTGAACAGCACGACAACTTGCTCAAGCGCATTCTTTTTCATCAATTTTGCACGCAGAGCAGGCCAGCCGACTACAAGAGTCAGGTACTGGATGATACTCATGGCGAACGCGTGACTTAGAGATGGCGGGACACTTTCGTCGGTGTCCTGCTTCGTCTCTTCCTCGGTCTCCCGCCCAATCAATGTCAGAAGCAAAACTGCGACTTCGATGAGAGTTCGAGTGCACTCCTTTGAAAGACTCGAAAAGTCCGTCAACTCCAGAATGCCAACAAGCAGAGAGCAGCGCTTGTACGCAGCTAACGCCAAATCCTCGCTTGTGTGCGTCAAGACGTCGCTCAAGGCGTTTTGCAAGAGCGACGAGGCTATGACTTTGCCGTGGGAGTCCGTGCTGGCGGATATGGACCAGGCCGCGCTGGAGGCTTACGTCCTCGACAACATCCACGCCGTGCGGATGTGTCAGTTGGGCGATGCAGTGGAGCCACTCAACCAGGTCTTCTTCTACAGATGCCTATCGTGTGTTTGCAACGCCAACTCCACACTCGGATCTCCTGCATTCCAATAATCAGTCACGCTGTACAACACTTGGCGAGGTGAGGACGCTCGACGTGCAAGCAACCGGCAGATTACCGCTGGGTAGCAGCAGAACGCAGCCCAAATGATGGCCACTAACACCAAGAACGCAACTTCTACCGTCGCTTTCACCGTCACATCAAGCGGGTCTATGACTTGAATGGTGCTGAGGCCTACGTCATGATCAAGAGTATCCTGGACCCTGTCTACAACGGCAACGATACCGAGGTGCAGGCTTGGCGAGAGCAGATTCCGCGCAACGAGAGCGGCTACTTGTCCGACGAGGCGAACAGATTGCTTCCTCTCACCTACATGATTCTGACCGACATCGAAGAGAGGAATCGCCGGTTTCAGCATCGACAGGACATCCCAGAGGCCCGCACGTTCAATCTCCTGCCGACAAAGAATGGGTTCAAGTGCTCGCACTTCAAGATGTGCAAGACGGCGCTCCGCAGCCTACTTCTACGTGCTGGTGTTCGCGTGCCTCCTTTAGGTGACGATTGGAATGCTGTCGCAGACGATTGGTGGCACAGTCTATTCAATATCGAGAAGTTTGAAACAGCCAACAAGAAGTTCGCAGGAGAGATCGTGACGGACGGAAAGGCTGTCAGCATCGTCATGCGGAAAACCCATCCGGCGACAGACCGCCCACTTCGGGAAGAAGACTACGATGTCATGTGGGGCCTAGATCCTGGCAGACGAGATCTGTTTGTAGCAACCAACCAGGACGGCGAGACTATCCACTGCTCTTCTCGTGAGTTCTACGAAGATGCTCGCTACCACAAGAGCAACCAGAAGATAACTTGCTGGAAGGAGCGGCGTCCCGACATTTTGGCGGCCGAGCGCCAGATGCCGTCGAAGAAGACCGCGTCGCTCGAGCTGCTGGAAACGTACACACGATACGTTATTCCACGTATGGAAAACCTGCTAGGATTTTCACGGACGAAGGGATTCCGCAACCTGCGTTTTGGACGGTACATCTTTGCGCAGAAAAAGCTTCATGAACTCTGCCGGAGACTGACCCAGCAAGCAGGCAGGCGAACGGTGGTTGGATTTGGAGATTGGAGCAATACCGATTACTCTGGACTCATTAAGAAGTGCCCCGCGGGGCCGGTCAAGAGACTCGAGCACACATTGAGAAACTACTGTCGTGTGCAATCGATTGATGAGTTTCGCACCAGCAAGCTTCACTCACGTTGCCACCGGCAGCTAGAATACCAGTACAGTCTCCGCCTCTGCAAGGTCAAGAACAGCACGGACAAGGAATGGCGGACGTGCAAGGTTTATAATGTGCTCCATTGTCGATCCAATGGCTGTTTTGGTACTACTGTGAACCGCGACGTCAACGCCTCGAAGAACATGCTCATGCTTCTCTTCTACATGCTCGGTGGTCAACCAAGACCTAACTTTTTTTTTTGCCGAGCGCCAACTTAACACATCAGGGGCCACAAAGTGTCTGCAGGTGCGCTCAGCGTTGCCCGCAGATAGCACTGTATACTCAGGCATTGTTACATTTTCACTGGGTTCCATTCCCAGTCATCGTCTTTTATCGTAGGATGCCGGGTTTACCACGGCCATACCCGCGAGCCGAAGGCGAGTGCTAGCAATGTACCCTCAACACGGTAGTGGTGTCGAGCTCTACTTTCTTCTCTAGCGCGCGAGGAGCGGGTCCACCTCGCCGTTCGCGGCCGCCAGCTCGCGTTCCTTGATGTGCGAGCGCTTTACTGCTTTCTCAGTCTCGAGAGCCCAGTTGGGCCGGCCGAACGCGGCAGCAAACGCAATGCCCGACGTGACCGAGTAGCCGCAAATCATTCCGAGCCAGATGCCCAGCAGGTTCTTGATGCCGGATGCGAGGCCCATGTAGTAGGCTGATGGAATACCCACGAGCCACGCTCCCGTCGCGAACCCCACCATCAGTGGCAGCGGCCGCGCTTGAGCTCGCAGCACAGCCTGCAACAACAACAAAACAGTTAGCATTGAGCCGCCACCACAAGCACTCACGACAAGCAGCAGCTTCGTACTATGGCGTAGTAGAAGAACGAGAGGATGAGGTACGCGAGCGCTGCGAAGGCGCAGATCTGGCTAAAGAGGTCCACGACGCGCTGGTCATCCGAGAAGATCTTGCCCAGCTGGCCTCGGAACGAGACGATGACGATTCCGTTGACCACCGCAATGAGTGCGATTTCGCACGCCGTGATCTGCGCGGCGAGCAAGGCGACGTTCGGCTTGCCGGCGCCGAGGTGGATGCCGATGCGCGTGACGGCGGCCTGGATGACGCCGAACACTGGGCTCGTCATAAACATGAAGAACTCCATCATGGCGTTGTGTGCGCCAAGCTGGATCTGTGTCAGGTATCGGTCAGCCGTGTTCAACCACGCAACTCGACATGAACTGGCGCACCTCGCCGATGTTGGCGGCGAACAGCGTCATGACGACGAGCTGCGCGTCTTCGAAGAGCATGCCGGCAGCGAGCGGCGCACCTACGCTCAGGAGCTGGCGCACGAGCCTGGCGTCAAGGAACTGTCCGTCCCACTTGCACGCGCACTTCCTGTGCAGCTTGCGGTAGACGTTCATGTAGAGCGCGTAGCCGATGAGCCGCACCGTGAGCGCGATGGCCGTACCGAGCGGGCAGCCGACGAAGCCGAGCTCTGGCAGTCCGAAGCGGCCGTGCGTGAGCCCCGCGGCCAGGAAGGCGTTGAGCACGACTGTAGCGGCGTTGAAGCAGGCCGTGGGCACGACAATCTCCTGCGCCTGGTAGAAGATGGAGAGCACCTGGAACATGCTCCTGGGCCACAGCCAGAGCAGCGCAAGCCGCGCGTAGGTGCGCGCAAAGCCGGCGACCTCGACGTCGATGCCCATGGCCGCGAGCAGATCACCGAGGTTCCACCAGAGCACGGCGACGGGGAGGCAGGCGAGCGTGAGCATGAAGGCCGCGAGCAGCGCGTAGGCGCCAACGAGGTGCCAGTTGCGCGCGCCGAAGGCCTGCGCCGCCAGCGCGTTGAGCCCTCCGTTGAAGCCCTGCATGAAGACGAGCATCGAGAGGTCGAGCGCCACCTGCGCGTACGACACGGCGGCCAGCGGCGCCACGCCCAGGTGGCCCATGACGCTCAGCTCCGTGATGGAGATGGCGAAGAAGCAGTACGTGGACGCGCCCGCCGGCAGCGCCAGCGCCAGCAGCGCGCGGAGCTCCTGCCGCACCGCCACCATGGCCAGGAGGCGCCCGCCGGATCTACTGTTGTGCCGCTTGGACAAGTGCTTCTCTGAGATTCCGGCCCTCCCGCACCCATGGGTGTCAAGTCAGATCACGAGTGCTACGGTGCCGATGGGCTGCGAGCACAGTCGGGTCTCCATGGCATCTCTCTCGGCAAGAGACTCCTCGTGGAGTTTCTCGACTTGCTTGATGCGAGGTGGAGGTGCTCTTGGCTTGCCTAGGGCATTGCCATTCTCGCGCGCAAGCTCCATCCGTCGAGCTGTGATGCCTGGAAGCGATCTGTCAAATCCTCTCCGATGCGTGACTACAGTAGCTGTTGAGCTACGTGTTTGTCCTCGTCGTTCTCAGAATGGTATTGCTGCTCCGTGCTTTTGCTATTTCGACCTCGACGGCGTCCATGGCGGCAGTCTCACGCCGCCGATCTCGTCAAGTCAATACTAAAGCTTCGAACGGATCGACTCGACTTCTCTACATGAGACCGACGGGTGTACCGCGTTGAGGTGGGAGGCCGGTGAAGTTTCTTGCAAAAGCCTCGAAGACCGATTGCTTCCAGTTGAAGTGGGCTGACGATACGATAGCGTGCAAAACGCGTAAGGTGATCATTATAGCCAGCTTCTGCAGCAACGAGCCTTCCTCTCGTCTGCCCTGCCAGCTTCTCCCTCGTCTGTCGTGCCAATAAATGGCTTGCCTCGAACGATTTTGGCAGCGAGCTCCAACAACACAAACACAAAGCTGATACCAAAGCAGTGCGAAATGTTGTAACTCAATGGGGAGCACGATGAAGGCGATGCCTCACTTCCGAAGATGCAATCTGCGAAGCGCAGCAAGCAGGGGCTCTAAAGAAGAATGTCAAGATGAGTGGGCTGCCGGTACCAAGCGATCGTTCACTCCCGCCCCACCCGCTCCCGTTCGTGGAGTCGAGAGCCATGTCGATAGTAGGGTTGTGCGGAACGGAGACTTCAGTCTCTGGAGTGTTCAAGACGGAGATGGTCAGCTCGGAGAATACGAAGTGGACACGCCCACAGAGCCGGGGTTTGATCTGCTTTCTGGATCGGAGATGGCGACGGACATGCGGCATCTCGGCACACTCAGCCCACCGATGCTGTACCCACCGACGCCGAATAGTAGAAGCAGAGGAGTCGCTGACGCAGGGCATGAAGGGCTATGGCGACAGCGAGAGGTTGTCTGAGTATGGAAGCACTGCTTTAGTGGACACGCCGTCGCGGAGCGAGCACCTACTAGGTGATCTGTCGGAAATTGCTACTCCATCCCCTTGTACCAGATTCGCTCTACGTCCACTCTACAAGCGCTGGATCGAGACCCCAAGCACTGATCCGTTGCACCCCGAGAGCTCTCAACAGGAGATCCCCCAGAGACCACGGGATACGAATCCGCAACTTCAGCAGCTCGGAGACTTTCAGGACGTGCAAATCATGGAAGGTCGACTCAACCAGGCTCTAAAACCAAGAAACATCTTACCAGCACAAGAGAGACAAGAGAGATTGAAGTGAACAGGTTGTGGCCGAGATCAACAAGGAGGGGGTTTTGCGCGCCATGGCGAGTTTGACAACATGGACTGCTGAGGAGGAGAAATGGATTCGGTGTGAGCGGGTTGAAGGAAGGGGGACAAAAATAATCAGCCGTTGCCTCCATGCTTCACGAATTGGTAGATCGAGACGGGAATCACCACCGAGTCAGACTATATGGGTCTTGCACCTACACCGGGATACTTTTCAACGCGAAGGATTTCACGGACGCCTTCATTTTCACCTTGAGGTCGATTACGCGGAACGAGGCTATCGAATACGTCGAGGGGACGCACTAATTGTTCTGCACAGACCAAAACACGGCAAACCAAGTCATGGTGCTAACACTTGCTGGCTTCGACATGGTTCTTCATGACAAGATGAAAATCCATTTCAAAGGTAGACTCTACCTGCTTCATCTCGGAGACTTGTATTTCAAATTCGGACTCTGTAGCGACGTCGCGTTGCGACAGCTGAGATCCCAATAAACAACATTCCAGGACAACCCCCAAATCGAGATCGTCTACTCAGTCAGTGTCTTTTGCCAGAGCTTCAAGAAAGGAGAGAAGCTGGTGCAGAAGTGTGTGGACGCTTTCCACAACCATCAGCGGAAAGACAAAAACTCAAACCCGTTCCAGTCAACAGAGTTGTTCCGCTCGAGGATTTCGACCGCGCCATTGAGTGCATGAACGCTCTTTAGAGTAGCTATTTCCGTAAGAATTCAGCGCAGACGCCATTCGACCGCGCTGCAATCATGTGCAAGCTCTATGAAGAGCTGCATGGCACTGAATAAATGCTTCTACTCTGCCCAATCCAGTCCGTCGAGATTTTTTTGGCATGTAAGATCGGCTTGACCTGCAGCGACTCCGTCGGCGTCCTCGGCATTTGCTACTGCTTGTTTTCTAGGTCCTTGCCAGCTCCACCATCGGCTCTTGCTCAGGTAACGTGGGCCAACGAGGCTCTTTCAATAAAGCTATCAATGAACCTCCCGCACCACCATGGGACCCATGATAGGTGCCAGGTCACGAGTGCTACGGTGGGGATAGGCTGCGAGCACATCCGGTTTCCACGGCATCTCTCTCGACAAGGAGACTCCTCGTGGGGTTTCTCGACTCGCTTGGTGTGAGGTGGAGGTGCTCTTGGCTTGCCTAGGGCATTGCCATTCTCACGTGCAAGCTCCATTCTTCGTGTTGTGATGCTTGGAACTCGTCAAATCCTCTCTGAAGGAGGCAAGGCACAGTCTCCCTGACTCGGTGTAGAGCTGCGTGCTACTCGTCTTACGTCTCAACGACACGTTGGTGTCCTCGTGCTTTTGCTATTTCGACATCGTCCATGACGGTGGGTAAGGCTACTGAGCCAGGTCGCGTGCAGTCTCACGACGCCGATCTCGTCAGGTACATACTAAAGATTCGAGCGGATCGACTCGTCTTCTCGAGCTCTGCATACGACCGACGAGTGTGCTGCCCGGTGGAATGCCTTGCAAAAGCCACGCAGACAGCACCGAGCGCTTCAAGTTGAAGCGGGCCGACGATATGCAGGATAGCATGCGAAGCTTGGCGCGACATATGGACAGGCCGCAGGAGGACGTCCCGGCTGTCGCGATGACTGACGCCCGGTTGCGCGGGAGCAGAGGCGACGCTGATGATTCCGAAGTCGGCCCGCGGACGTAATCGCCTACGGATGGTCCCGCTGGGATTTGCTCGCGTGCCGCCCTTTGTCGCGTGGGTGAGCTTCCGCAGTCAGTGGCCACCGACTTTTTCCCGCTTTTTCAGTGGCCGCGGGCGGCGCCGCGGTTGAAAGGGGATGCTTGTGCTGGTGCGTCGGTGATCATCCGACTCGTCCGGCCTGCCATCACGGGCCTTTCCGCCATCCTTCCGCCCCAGGCTCCCACAGTTCCGTGTCGCAGGGGTGAAGGTCGCGAACGGGACCGCCGCGCTTTGGCAAGGCGTGATGACCTCGTGCCACTGTGCCCTCTGGCGCGGTCTTCTGCACGGCGAGTTGGACCGCTGCAGAGGCCGCTCATGGCTTCGGGGCTCGCCGGCGGTGTCTCGGCCGTGGGTGACCCGCGGTCCAGGACCTCTGCGCCACGTGTACAGTACTCGTGGAGGATCTGGTATCGCGGTGGATCCCACCATGCCACGCTCGACTCGACGAGCGATGCGCAGCACAGGAAGATGCACATGAAGCGCCGCCGGCCCTGCGGGAGCGCGGAGAGATAGATAGAAGGAAGGAAGGAAGGATGAATGATGGATAGATCGCTACAGGCCTATGGTTTCATTATTGGTACATGCTCGCTCTACTGTCTACAACCTGCTCCCTCACGCCACGCGCAACCGCTTGGCGCTGCCGTCCTCGCAGCCGAAGCCCTCGAGGTCGCTGGCGCGCCGCGCGCGGCTCCGCGTGCCTGCGCTGGGGCCTGCCGGCGCTGCCGCGTCGGCGTCCGCCTTGTCCACGGGCGCGTCCTGGAAGTGGTCGCCGTTGGCGTGCATCATGAGCGCGTTGAGCACGCACGGGTACTGCTGCTGGCGCGCCTCTGGCGGCACGGGGCTGAGCGTGACGTGCACCACGGCGCGCACCGTGTCGCCGCCGACGCGCTCGCCCAGCACGGCGTCGCGCCGCAGCGCGCGGTGCTCTGGCTTGAGCAGCAGCGCCGAGTTGAGCGTGCGCACGGCGTAGCTGCCAGCGAAGGCCTTGCGGAACTGGAAGCGGCAGCTCGGGCACGTGCTGCGTCGCTCGAGCCACGAGCGGATGCAGGGCTGGTGGAAGGCGTGTCCGCATGGCAGGCGCACGGCCGCGGCTCGCTCGCGCGGGGCCAGCTCGCTCATGCAAATGACGCACTGGCAGTCGGCGTCGCCGCCGTCCACACGCCACGAGGGCAGCGAGTCGAGCACCGACTTGTCGGCGGGCGCCGCGTTCTTGAGGTGCGGCGAGATGTAGCGCACCATGAAGCGCACCCACGCGGGCGTGCGGAACATGTGCAGCACATCGCGCACGCGCGCGCGCGCCGGCGCCACGTACTGCACCTCCACGCGCACCGTGATGTCCATGCTGTCTGTCTGGAGCTGGCTGGAGCTGGCTGGAGCTGGCTGGAGCTGGCTGGAGCTGCTGGAGACGACGGAGACGACGGAGCTGGAGCTGACGAAGCTGCTGGAGCGGGAGCCGCGGAGCGGGGACGCTCGGTGGCGGATCGACGTGCGCGCGAGCGGTCCAAAGGCCGAATGGAGCAGCGGTCCACTTGTAGCTCCTCGACCCGCATACATTGTTCCCGTATAATTCGGCGCAGAGACGGGGCGATGTCTACGGTACGGGGTACGGTGGGTCGATGGTGGATCGGCCGACGCCGCGAACTGTGCTCCGTGCGTCCGGTCCAGGACACCTGCACGGGTGTTTGCCAGCGCAGCTGGTGGCCGCCCGCCGCAAGTCTCCAGTCGCACCAGAGCATTACTCTCGGATGATGTGTGCAGTGCCGGCCGCCCCGTGTTTAGCGCGAGAGCGCTCGCAGCCCCTACTTGCTTCTCAAAAGTCTAAAAAGTCTCCGTACGCCGCCGTTCCGTACCGTACGCTTCCCCGCGCGGTCCGGTGTCTGCTTGCAGAGGTCCAGCAGCCAGCGCAAGCGCCCGCGCAGTTGACCCATGATTATTCGTACCGTATTCGGCACAGACGGGCGGCGCGCCATGGCCAGCGTGGCAGATCCCTCGCCCATACATTCCGCCAGTGAGCCAGCGCCGCCCCAGCTTTGTGGTGTACCGCTTGCAGGTCCACCTCGCAATTTCACGACAAGCGTACAGTAGGCGGCACTCGTCTACAGTACGGTACAGTACGACGAGCACGGATCCAACCCGAGCGGCGTCATGGCCGCCGCTCATCAGGCATCCCTCGACTCCGATCCCGGGATAAAATTCGCGCGCTTGCTTCGTTTCTCAGCCTTGAGGCAAGTTGCCGCTGGCCCCTACGGTACATAGCGCAGCGGCGTTCGTCGCGTCGGCGCCGCGTCGTGTGGCTCTGGCGCGCTGTTTGCGTCCGCCGGCCCGATTACCGGTCTCTCTTGGCTTCACTATGCTCACACGAGGTGAGTGATGCAGCATGGAAACTGTGTGCGGTACACGGAAAGTAGGTACCCGGAAGGACCATCACACTGACAACTTCAACGTCAAGGCGGAAAGCACGCGGCATGACATGAGCACCAGTCCGCCGTGAGCCAACTGCACGGCGCACTCGAGCACTCAAGCAGCACCTCTACTTGTCTTGAGAACCTGCACAGCGAGGGCCGCCAGCTACTCAAATAGAGGAGAGAAAAAGTATTGCGTGCCGCCGATCTGCACCTGCGGCGCGTCGCGATATAGCCGTCGGTGCAGATGGCGCCGCACGACATTGGCCGGTTCGTGCCGCATGTGCTCCCACTCGGCCTCTTCCTCTCGAAAATGATGGCGGTATGCTGCGAGCCCGCGCATGTGACGACCGGCATGCTGCCGGATGCTGGCACATCGCAGGAGGAGTTCGTGTGAGCTCACGTCGGTCAGCGGGTCCTGCGCTGCCAATTCTACAGTAGTGATGCCTCGGAAAGCCGGGGCAGAAGCAGACGCAGACAGTGGCCGAGCACAAGGCTTTACAGCTGGAGTCGAGTCTGAAGCAGGCTGGTCTTGCTGTTTCAGCATGCTTTTCATCTTCTTTGCTTTCCAATTTCGGACCTGCCACGGAGACTTTCGACGCAACAAGTGGAACATGTCAGCGAGGACATTTTGCAAACATTTTCATGAGCACATTTCGTACCATGGACCTATTGCTTGTCTCGGCATATGCATCGTGGCCATTGGATTGTTTCCCATTGCGGATTCGCGCGAGTCGACGTCGGTGTGTCATCTGGTCCAGCGCGACTCTTTCCTCTTCAATCACCTTGGCATCTGCGTCAATGAGCGTTTGTATCATTCGCCGCTGCTGCTTGGGGTCGAGAAGGGAGCTTGCCAGATCGACAGCGTTCTGAAGCTTCACTTTGCTCAGCGACATCTCGACGGTTTGTGCATCGGTGGCAGCGTCCAGATTCCGCCCGGAGCGCCGAGTACTGTCGCTTGTGAGGGTAAAGGGTGCATTTGGAAAATCATTGGAGCATTTAGCAATCGAGAAGTTGCCTGATGTCGCTCCATGTGTTCGGCAAGAAAGTAGTCGGTCACCGCTGGACACGACCAACCACCATGAAGAATGAGAAAACATCTAGTCGTGCCTCCATCTTGGGACAAGGTTACTCACCTGCGCGAATCTCGGAAGAGCCGCTCACGACGACGCGTTTCGTCTCAAAGTCCTTTACTTTCTGCGCGTGCATTCAGTCGTCAAATATGCGCATCTCCCAAGAAGCACGCACTACGTGGCGTCACCTCAAAGCTTTTCTGTTCTTGCTCGCGGCTGAATGACGCGTTGAGCGCCTGAGTTAGCCCTACCGCTCGATCACAGGAGGGAACCTCTTGGTGCACCGATTTTCCTTCACCTCCCGAGGAAGAAGAAGCAAGCAAATCAACAGCACGCATTGTTAGACGGCGAGAGCGCTCACACTGGACAACGCAATCAACAAACGGCGTCGACGCGAAGAAATGATCATCGCGCTCCAGCATTTCCCCGTTTGTTTGCTTTTACTTCGCACATAGTGTCGATCTTCGCTCGCGAGGGCGTCAAATGTGCTAGCGGGATAGTTCCACGGCTCGAGCTTGTCGTCATCTGTCTTGCTGTGAGATTGGGTTTCGCTAGCATTTTGATATGGCTTGGTTTCTTCTTTCTCAGCAACAAAAGTGCACTGGTTGCTTGATCGAAAGAGCTGTCGCAGTAGCCCCAGTTCGTTGGGTTCATTTCTATGAAGAGCGCGGCTATCATCAACATCAATTGCCTGGTTGGAGATTGCAAAGGCTTCCGCGTCGGTATCCTCCTCGTCGTGGCTGTCGTGTTCTTTACTATCATCGTTATTTTCTGCATTGATAGAGTTCCCAGTCGTAATATCGATCTGAAACCTCTGCGGCATTTGTGGAGCTGGAATCGCTGACCCTCGCGCATTATTGGCAATCTAAGCAATGCACAGCATCCAGCCGGGATTTAGCGGACATCCATAAATCGCACAGTAAGAACACATACTTACAATCTGCCGCACGGTCATTCGACTGCCGTCAAAGTGCCGATCTTCGAGCTTAACGTTCTTGTCGCTTGGTCCAAGCGTCATCGTCATCATCCTCATCAATCTAGACCTCTGGTCTGTTTTCCTTGAGCCCGTTGCTTGCGTTTCTTCATCTTCTTCTTGGTGTTTTGTCGGTCGATAGTACTCGATTCGCATCCCGCTCTCTTCTTCCACCTCTCGTACTTCGCGATCAGTAATCCACTCATTGTTCATCTTCATTAGCATAGGAAATCCACGCTTCCGTGGTAGCTTGCCCCGATATTTCATCAATGCTGAGTTCATACCTTCTCCGGCGTGTTTGAGTGCAACGTCATGGAAATCCATAAGCAGAAATTCCTCATCACAACCCGGAGTATTCAACAGAGCTTCCAGGAGGTACACACGGTTGTTCAGCAAACGCAGCGGATTGCAACTTACGTCGAGTTCACGAAGTCGCGGGGCCTGGGAGAGTGCGAACACATCCTCAAGAACAAAGAGCAAATTGTCTTGCAATAGCAGTACTTCGATGCGAGGCAACTCGGAGGCCACCAATGCGCCTGGAAAGCGAGTGAGCTCATTTTGCGAAAGATCTACATGCACTACATTGCGCAGCGTGAGCAAATCCGACGGAACTGCGGCAAGTCGTTGAGCGCGGAACGCCGCACTCACTTTTTGCTCATGCAAGCTCTCAATCGGTGGTGAGCTCATGAGCGCGTGGGTGGCTGAAGTGGTGTTGCTGCATCACGCAGTTCGATATAAATACAATTGGCCGTTGTTGTGCCAGTGCAAGAATTCTCTCAAACCAGCTTCGTGGAGAGGCGCAGGAGAGATTTCCCAAAACATCCATCACTTCCCTCAACGTGCACATGGTTTCGGCGTTGCTAGATGAGCTCCCATGTATCATCGATGAGGCGGACGAGCTCATGTCAAGACTGGGTCAGCTCGCGGACACTTTTCAGATCTCACGAGATGGGACGGACCGCGATCGAAAATCGGAGGCAGATCGAACGGCGTCTGGCCGGCAGTCAGAGCTGAGCGAGTCTGTATCAACTGGGAACAGTGAGCCCTCAAGCAACCATGATTCAGCCAGCTCCACAGCCCGGGATCAGCCTTGGCACAACTATCAAGTTCTTTGGAAAACACTTTCTGCTCTCCCAACCTATCGGAGTGGACAAACTCAAAGCCGCTCTTCCGCACCCAGATACTTTTCAACACGCTCTCTTAGGAGAGCTAGCTACTTGCGCGTATCATCTGATGAAGCGCATCCACCATTGGCAACAGAACGCGTGGGAGACTCTAACACGACATCTCGCTGACTCCTCTGCGCTAACTTTCGACAATCATCAGTGCATCGCGGCCCTGCTTCTGGATACCGTCGCGAGATACATAAAACTCAACTTGATGTGGTCTTCGTTCTCATATATCCCTGGACTACTTTCCGTGTACGGCTTCTGCCAGTATCTCCAAAAGTCTAGAGATCACGATCAAACGCAAAGTGACAGCGCGCCTGCTCTCTTCTCGCAGCTGGACCACACGGATCACCGTGTACGCGAGTTTGTGCTGTGCTTTGGTACGAATGCCCTTGCTGAAGATCCAGCAAGACTTTGCACAGCACTCGAGCGCATCAAATCTTGCTATCTCATTGATCTCGTTGCTGCGCTCCAGCTTGCCACGCTGGCTACGTTGCTATGATCTCGCAGAGCTACGCAACCGAGGTGTATTTGACGTTGACACGCTTTACCATGCAGGAAACTACGCTTCGCACACTGCGTTTCTGGATATTGCCGACACTGTTCGCGTACCGGAGTGGGTGCTCTGTGTTGCCTTGTGCGTCCCGCAGTACTTGAAGGCGTCACCTAGTGCATCGAATTCAAATTCTCACGGCGCCGAGATCAATGTTACACTGTGGGAGGCTGTGCAAGTGATCCTGAGTGACCAGTTTATGATGATATTGCATCGTGACTACGTTGTACACGCTCATGATCTGCTCTATCAGCAAGTGGTATCTTGCGCATCCAGTAGTGTCAGCGGCACCGGGAGCTTGGGCAATACACCGCCGCCCCCGCCTGGCAAAAAAGAAATCAAGCAATTGGCGAAACGAGCACTTGGTCAGTGTGCTGACCGCCGTCGACAACGGCGAGAAATCGTTGGTCATTTGCTCATCACTGCTTCCAAAATGCTCCAACATAACCCAGCTCTTGCTGGGCCTCTCTTCCCCATGCTTGTAGCAACATTGACTCTTGCTAACGGAGAAATCGAGTGGATGTTTGCCCACGACACAGTTTTGCGTGCAGGCAGCATCACCGCGTGCTCCCTGCTTTCCTAAAATCGAAGCATTGGCAGCGAGCACGATTTCCCAGACCACTGCACTGAGCTTGGATTGTTGCTAGCACAGATGCACGAGCTTAGAGGCATAGTAACGCGTAGCCTACCTCATGTGAACAAGGTACTATCGCAAGTTCTTGATGCGCGGAGATGCTGAAGGAATCGCGTTTGCTATTAATTCTTTCGTTGAGAGTTCACAAGAGCAAGGATCGGCAATAGACTCTCGTGTCGTTCAGCTATTGATGAGCTTTCAGGACAAAGAGCGGTATTGCATCCAAGTTGGCTCTGAGAATCCGCATATGATGGTGCCGCGGTCGACGGCAAAGCATTCCTGGGAGTCCGTGGGTTCGAGAGTGGCAGCAAGCAACTGCATACTTTGCAGCTGCTCAAGTTCGCTTGCCTGATGACTTGCGCGGCTATGTCGAAGTCGCATGCAAGCATGTCGAGTTCGCACTCGCCGACGTACCCGGTTTTATGGAGCGGATCGCGAGCTTTTCTAAGGTCTGGTGGTTTCGGAAGTAGTCTCGAGCGCTGCTTCTCTGCAGCCCTGGAGAGTAATGGAGGGACTTCCGTTTCTATTGCCGACATTGTTATGCAGATTGTGAGTGATGAGTACTCTGTCTCGGAGCGTCTCGACAGCGAACCTGTGAATGGGCAGTCTGGTGGGATCAAAGCAGCACAAAAACAAGTTCTTGAACGCATGCGCTCGGTGCTTGTGCGTCAGCTATCGTGTGAAATCGATCATTCTTCCAGCATGCGAGCTGCTCGAGCAGCTTGGGGGAGACCAGTTTCGTCTCAGTTACCACCGCAACATGAAGCTGTCAAGCGTGGCCCGACACCATTGGCGGCATCATCGTTGCCATCAGTTCAGACTCGGCGCCCTTCCATCGTTTCCCTGGCGAAAGGGCCGAGCAAAAACATTTCGCGTGATTTTTCGGTCAATCGAACTGCCAGTGACGGGGACAAGCCGTTGTTTGAGCTTGCGGTCGCGCTTTGTGATGGCTTCATTTCAACACAAAAAGTTAGTGAGAGGCTTGTGATTGATGCGCTCAAAATGAGTGCCTCTCGATTGCTTGATGGCTTCTTCGCGACTTCAAGCACAATGAGTGGCAGTGAGACGAGCAAGTTGAATCTTGGCTTCGATCCGAGTAGCTCTCAGCACCGATTGCAACAGGAGACTAGCACTGCATGGACTTGTTTGTACCAGACCGCTCGACACTACTTCATGGATCTCGTCGACGTTGAGACCGTTATGTCAAAGGAGCTCACTCGAGCGGACAGCACTTCAAGTGGAATGCCTTCAGAAAAGGTTGCAGCGATGCTGGCGTCAAAGTGGCCATTCCTATCGCAAGAAATGAGTTGTGCAAGTTGAAGTGATTCAAATACAAATGACATTTTCAAACCGTATATTATGGAATGTAAAAGGTAACTTTGATACAAAACAGGCAGTAAATATAGTTAGCTGACCAGCATAAATAAACGAGATGCACCACTTGTCCAACCCGCAATGGCGCTCAATGATGTGCTGAGCGCGACAAAGGGCATGGCTTGGGGCGGTGATGACTTTGGCGAGGCCAAGCAGTCGCTCAACCAAAAGGAAGCTCTGACTGCGCAGATGATCGGGATCATCTCAGCTCGGCTCAATGCGCTGCAAGTCATGGGTGGGTTAACATTTCCAATAGAGAGACGAAAAACTCGTGACACCTGTGACTTGGATCAGCAAACAATCGCAAGCTCGGACTGGAGTGCGATATGCGCGTACACTCGACATATTGCTCAAAGCTTGTACCGGGACTTCAAGATCCCTATGAAAGTCGATTGAACAGCGGCATAGGAAAGGCTCGCGCTGGCGCTGCATCCACCAATGCTAGCACACAAGCTATGATGGAGAGACTTTTTGGACCTGATGACAAATCCCCGCTCACGAACGGTGGGTTGCGTGCATCTCAAAAGCAGGAGAACGCGTAATCGTCTAACACACTTTTTGTGTAGCAAGCGTTAACGCTCAAAAAGAAAAAGATGGAACTACACAAAGGTGAACATCGCCGCAACTTGCGCACACAAATGGAGAAGCAGCTGCAGGCAAGCATTGAAGGTCACGTTACTCGCTCAGTAGAGAGTTTTACGTATTCCGATCGATCAGGAGAAGGGGACCGTGGTGGAGGTGGAGGAATTCATGTCAACACGCGATTGCTACTACTTTACACATTCGAGCGCATGCATATCAGCCACGGACGTAAGGCGTTCAAGCGGTTCTTGCTGTCTGAACTCTCGGCAGCACTCTTTGAAGATATTTTCTGGCTAACCTTTTGTCATTTCTTCCAGCAAGTGAGTTCACTTGGTTGTACTTTGCCTACTCTCTTACTGCTCTGTTTCTCACTCGTGTATTGGGCTCTCTCATAGCAATCAACTGAACTGCAACATGCACTCGTCGATACCATCAGTGGACGATATATCAAGGTACTCGCATCTCTCCCAACTAATCTCGACTTCATCTTCCGCATCTTTCCCTACGCGCTTGGTGGTGGCGCCTGCTGGGCCTTCCACTACGTTTTTCCAGGCTCGCGACACCTTTATTCGCCCGACTTCAAAAACGAGGTACTACGATGCGGATTCAGTTGTTACTCGCTTTCCACTCTTTCACACGCTGTTGGTTCTTGCTCGTTACAGGTGTATCTGTTCGTGTGTCAGCTACTTCTCGGTCTCAAACTGTCCCCAACATCTGTCCAGACCATGCGACGAGAACTATTTCCTGATGAAATACTCGACGAAGCTATTGGAAAAGGAAAATTGGGATCTAGCAAGCCGTCGACAGGCCCCCGAGACGAGTGATATCGCGCTTCTCCCACCACTTAGCGGCTCAGGCGTCTGCATCAAGTTTGGCCGCTAGTGCTGGCGCTTGATGATAGTGGGTCGCGTCGACAACTGCAAAAGTCCGCGAGCGAGGCTTTATACATTGGCCGACAGACACTTACAGGACAACACTATCGAAAAGATTCTCGAGGACCATGGGGATCGATCCGTGGAGCCAAGAGACAGCGATTTCATGATGGTGAGTCTCCATAGTCTGGTTGCTCTGATTAGCGAAACTCCTCACCTGACCTGATAACACAGCATCGAGTACCTCTGCGGCGCCATCAGCCCCGCACGTTGTTCAACGCAGCGCAATTGAGTCCGCTCATGAAAGATTATTTCAAGTCGCCAACAAAGAGTATCAAGAAGCCCTATTTTCTCCTGCGTACGGCGCCGTCCGCCGAGTGCCGCGTTGGAGGCGAGGATACTTACGAGAAACAGTATGAGCTGATGACCTGAATGGATGCTAAGTCAACCGGAGTGAAGCTGATTTTCTTTGCTTCATGTTCGCAGCTATCACCGCAAGGCCCATCCGAGTTTCGCAGTCGAGGCTCACAGGCAGCAGGAGAAGTGCCAAAAGGAGCTGCAAAAGTTGCAGCGCGAGACTCGTCGCGAGCTAGACGCTCTGAGCGAGGTGCGAGTCGATCCCGCTTCTTGAGGGAAGCAAATACTCACTGGTGACATTTTGTAAATAGAGAAGAGAGCTTGTGCTTGGCAGCGGGAAGGTTGGCGTGCGAGCTTACTGCTCTGCGCTGCTGAGTACAAAGTCACCTGCAGAAGCCTGTGACTCGCCAAACGCCAGCAATCCGCCTTCACCCGGCCATAGCATGGATGCGAGCACCACTCGACAGTAGGCTTTTTTGCTTCTTCGGACACCACCAAATCGCCCATGCATTCGGTGTTCTACAATATAACTTTATTACCCCTTGCCTCGGGCAAATCTGTGGATCACACAAAGATATAGGCTTTGGTGGCGTCTTGGGGTGTCGTGACGGTAGGCGGTGCCCGCCAGCAGCGCTTGAAGAAGCGCAGAATCCACTTGCGCAGCGTTGGCTCCTTCTTTCCCTCCGTGAATGACGGGTGGAACTCATGCATATAGTCTAGCACAGCCTTGACATCCGTGCCGAGCCCTTTTTGATGGCGCTCGCTGACCCACAACAGCAGCTCACCTTCGAACGTGCAACTGCTGCGTCGACCGCCTCCTGCGAGGCGAAACCGCTTCTTCTCAGAGGTGACGAGCTTGTCGCGGATGCTGTTCCAGTACGTCAGCGAATTCTGGCTCTTGAGTCCAAGCTCCTGCGCCACCTCGCTGACCGACTTGCCCTCATCCAGCTTGCGCAGCGCGTTGAGCTTGAACTCGTTCGAGTGCAATACATAGCCGCCTTCACACGCACCCCTCCGCTTTCTCGGAACTCGAGCGTCCTTGCCGTCCTTGCCTTGGGCTGTCTGCCTTGGCTTCGCCCGTGGTCTGCGCAGCGCTCTTGGCTTTGGATGTCCGAGCCCTCTTGACGCCGACATTGCTCGATGGGGAGGTAGAGAGGTGTCGCTTGAGAAACCGCGAGGTCCAGACCTTGAGTGCGGCGGGGGTCTTGGCGGCCGCGAAGGCCGGGTAGGTCTGCATGATGTGGTCCATGACGTCCTGCCTGGTGATCTGTGTCTGCTGGCGCTGCATCAACCACTGCGCGAGCTCTTCCTCGCGAACGAGCGCTGCTTGGTGTGCCGCGGCCACGTCCACCGCCTCGTTCGAGTGCGCGTCGTCGCCGCCCGCGGCGTCCTGCAGCCGCTAGCGCGACCGCCTGCTCGTGCTCCCTCTGCAGCTCTCGCTTGGCGTGCTCGTTCTTCCAGTACAGCAGCGTGACGGGGCTCTTGAGCCCGCTCTCGGTGGCGACGGCGGCCAGGTCGCCCGAGGCCTCGAGCCTCTCGACGGCGTCTGGCACCCAGTCGGGAATGGCTCGCTCCGCGTCCCTCGCGGGCTCCACCGGTGGCTCGTGGCTGAGCAGCGCCTGAGCCGCAGCATCTCGCGAGGGCAGCACGTGGTCCATGAAGAGCGAGATCCACTGGAAGAGCGCCGGCAGCAGGTCCAGCGCCTCCGGGTACCTCGTCTCGAAGAAGAAGAAGACGTCGTCGTGGCTCGCCGCGCCGCCGCCGTTGGCCACGCGGCAGTCGTCCAGCCACCGCGCCAGCTCCAGCGCGTACTTGTCGAACTCGCCGGCCTCCTGCGGCTCCTGCGCGCCCTCCGCGGCCTGCAGCGCGCCCATGACGTCGGCCACGGCGCGCGCCAGCTCGCCGTCTCCATCCGCCATGGCAGCAGCTACCAAAGTGGTGGTGGTGGTGGGATTTCCACCAATCCGCGGGGGGATCGAGGTAATTTTGGCCAATGAGAAGGAGGGAGTGCAGGGGTTTCGACCAATCGGGACGCCAGTAGCCAACATGCGCGCCGACGGATCCGCCGAGCGGCGCGAGATCGGCGACGAGGGCGTGTGGTCGCTGTCGTCGGCCAAGCCAGGCAACGGCGTGGACCAGCTGCGCGACGGTGCGGCGTCGGCGCGAGAGTGAGTGGCGCTCAGTATGTGGCTGACGGCGCCGCGAGCAGACAGCGTGGACACGTACTGGCAGTCGGACGGCACGCAGCCGCACCTCATCAACGTGCAGTTCCTGCGCAAGGTGGCCGTGCGCGAGGTGGCGCTCTACCTCGACTTCAAGCTGGACGAGAGCTACACGCCCAAGAAGGTCTCAGTGCGCGCCGGCAGCACGGCCCACGACCTCAAGGAGGTGCGCGTCGAGCACCTGGTCGAGCCCAGCGGCTGGGTCTCCATCCCGCTCTTCGCCGACGAGGCCGCGGGGGACGAGGTACGTGCGCTTCTGAGGCTCCGTGCGGACCTCCGACTTGGCTTGTGTCCGTGCGGACCTCCGACTTGGCTTGTGTCCGTGTGGACCTCTGACTTGGCTTGTGTCCGGCGCCCAAGCGGCCGCTGCGCACCTTCTTCCTGCAGATCGCGGTCGTGGCCATGCACCAGAACGGCCGCGACACGCACGTGCGGCAGGTCAAGATCTTCGCGCCGAGGGAGCGCGGCGCGCTGGACGCGTCGCTGCCCGAGCCCTCGACGCCGCAGTTCTGGGCCTTCGCCAGCATCCGCTAGCTCTAACGGTCGGGAAACGCGGAGCTGCTATTACGGCCCTGCGCCCTACGCCCTCCTGTCCGCTTGCCTGCTCTGCTCCGCCGCGTTCCGGAACCTGCCGGCCGCCACGAACGCGCCATTAGCATTGAGAAAGTGCGGCGCGAGAGAGCGCTCGAGCGGACGCACACGCCGTGGAAGATGCGCGTCATGGCCGCCGCCTGCGCGTCCGTGCGAGCCATGCGGTCCACGTTGTCCGCCAGCCGCGCCACCGACGCGTGCAGCTCCTCCATGCGCGCAGCCAGCTCGGCGTACGCGCGCGCCTTGTCCTCGTCCATGCCGGCGCGAATGGCGCGTTCAAAAGTGGCCGGCAATGTCCGCGATGCTGGTCAGGAACAAACTGCTAATATCGATATCCCTCCATTTCACTTTATTATGTATATAAATTACTACTCTAAATTGATTCTACCATCCGATACACTTGGAGAAAGAATGTACATGTATTTGTACAGTATTGTCAAATCCCCTCGCAGCCGCAGTTTCGGCCAATGGACGACTCTGAAAAGCCCCATTTCGACCAATGAGAAATGGGTACACTGGGCCGCGCACTTGGATGGCGCAGCACAAGCGCATTCATCTCCTCGCCGACACCTCGCCGACTCGTCGAGCATGGCGGACACGGACGGCTTCCGGCTGTCCAAGGCGGCGCAGAACCAGCTGCAGCGGTCGCTGCGCAACGCTGAGACGGGCCGCACCAAGCACACGGGCCGCGATGACCGCGCGACGACCGAGCAGGTGCTGGACCCGCGCACGCGCATGATCCTCTACCGCATGCTCAACCACGGCATCGTGACGGAGATCAACGGCTGCCTGAGCACGGGCAAGGAGGCCAACGTGTACCACGCGCGGCTGCCCGACGGCCGCGAGGGCGCCATCAAGGTCTACAAGACCTCCATCCTCGTCTTCAAGGACCGCGAGAAGTACGTCACGGGCGAGTTCCGCTTCCGGCACGGCTACTCCAAGAGCAACCCGCGCAAGATGGTCAAGCTCTGGGCCGAGAAGGAGATGCGCAACCTCCGTCGCCTGCGAGACGCGGGGCTGCGCGCGCCAGAGCCGCTGCTGCTGCGCTCCCACGTGCTGCTCATGGACTTTGTCGGCCGCGACGGGTGGGCCGCGCCGACGACTCAAGGACGCCAAGCTCAGCCCCTACGCGCTTCCGCGAGTGCTACCTCGACTGCGTCAAGATGATGCGCGTCATGTACCAGGACTGCAAGCTCGTGCACGGCGATCTCAGCGAGTACAATATCCTCTACTACCAGCAGCGGCTATACTTCATCGATGTGTCCCAGTCGGTCGAGCACGAGCACCCGAGCGCCGCGGACTTTTTGCGCAAGGACTGCCGCAACGTCAACGACTACTTCCGCAAGTACGGCGGGCTCAACCCTATGACCACGCAGGAGCTCTTCGACTTTGTCACGCACCCGAACATTCCGGACGTCGACGCGCACCTTGAGGGGATCCAGCAGGCAATCGCCAACCGTCCGGTCGAGCGCTCGGCAGGCGGAGCAGATCGACGAGGCCGTCTTCATGAACACCTTCATCCCGCGCTCGCTTGGCGAGGTGCTGCACTCTGAGCGCGAGCAGATGGACTACATGGAGGGCCGCATGGAGAAGGCATTTGTCGACGCCATCTCGCGCCTAGATGTCAGCGCTCCACCAGCGCCTGTTCTGCAGGGTACGCGGTTGATGGATGTGCTCAACGTTGCCGAGCTCAAGGGACGGACAGACCTGGAGGATGACGATGATGATGACGACGACGACGATGCGACCTGACAAGGAGCGCGATGACGACGACGATGGCGACAGTGACGAAAGCGATGACGACGATGATGACGATGAAGATGAGAGCGAGGACGACGATGATGAGGAGGAGGAAGAGGGTATGACGGATGAGCAGCGCGCTGCGTTCCGCCTGGCACGGCGGGAAGAGCGCGATCGCCTCCGAGGCGAGGAAAAGGCCGCCAAGAAGGCGAAGAAGCTCGAGACGAAGGAGGAGAAAAAGCTCAAGCGTCAGAACAAAATCCCGAAGCACATCAAGAAGCGCCACAAGAAGCTCGCCAAGCAGAAGAAGAAGTAGACGCCTCAGTTGGGATGTATCTGATCATCGTTTCAAAAAAATCGAGTTGTGCCTTTTGATATGACATGGCTTTCCTCGCAGTCCCTGCTCTATTGACGAGTTTCGTCAGCCTTCGTCGAAGGCGTGGTTGCTTTGCCGGAGAGCAAATCGGTCCTTGTAGCCCGTCCACCGCGTAGCATTTGCGCCGCCCACTTGCCAATCTTGCGCCGGCGCTGTGGAAATTAGGACAAGTGTTAGCATCCCCTGGTCCATGATGTTGAAGCAGCAAATGCTGGTACAAACATGAATGTAAAGCGTGGCAGTGCCCCAGCTCATCTTGAACTGGATAGTCTTGACGACCTCAAACATGGCCGTTTGCAGCACATGAGACGTTGAGAGGAAGAACGCTCCCTGTTTCATACTCTCGGCCGCCAGCGAGATCTGCGACCACTCCCTGCAAGTTGCAGCAAGGTTTGATCACCTCGATGAGTGTTCGGTCTAAAACAAAATATTCTGATAGCTACACGCACTGGTCGTTGAAACAAGTTCCGTGACAGAACACGAGATCGCCGTCCTGCCACTTGACAGTCAGCAGGCTTCCTGTGATGAAGTCGATGTCCGGGTGCGCCTGGTTTCCCAGGAGGCGCTCGAGCACTGTCTTGCGCTTCTCGGCACACGCAACTAGCGGCTAGTTTCCACCCACAGGCTTAGATCGAGTGGAAAGAGCTTACTCCAGAGTTATGGAGATCCTACCTCAAGCAGCTCGATGCCGATGGCTTGGTCGAACGGGTGCAGCAAACTCGCGGCGATGACCGCCTTGCCCGTGCCAGACCCCTAAGTGACGAGTCATTCACACACTATCAGCCACCCGACAAGAAGACTTGGTGAAGCATCATTGTACGCACCAGGTCGTAGAAGATGGCGTGCTCCGGCAGGGACGGCGCGACCCAGCGCAGCGCCTCCGCGAACGGGAAGAAGAGGATCTCTCCATAGATCTGTGCGACAGCTCAATCAGTCCGTGTCCGCTTCCATCCACATCAACCCGCACGCACGAACGATGACTTGATGTTGTTGGCGCTCTTGCGTGCCTCCTCGGACAGCTCCTTGCCGTACTGCATGACCGCATGCGTGAGTGCACGTCATCCGCCTCCCTCCCTCCAGCTCCGCAGTCCGCACCTCGGTCCCGTAGCCGCGGTAGACGGTCGCGAACGTCGCGTACGGGCGCTCGAACATGATGCCCAGCACGAAGTCGGCCACGCGCAGCTCGGCCACCTCGTCGCGCGTCACGGGCGGCACCAGCTGCTTCATGACGGGCAGCAGCGCGCTCGCACGCAGCTCCTGCACGCCCTCGGGCGACCGCAGCAGCGCCTCCACCTGGTCGCGCACCTCCAGCGCGCGCGTCTCGGCGCGTTGCCAGTCCGCGTCCGTCGGCGCGAAGTCGCGCAGCCGCGGCGCCAGTTGCTGCAGGTCGGCGAGTCCGTCGCCCAGCAGCCCCGCCATGCTCCTGGAGTCCTTTCTGGGGAAATCGAGAAATGCCGACGCTTCCGGGCGCTGATTGGCGGAAAGTAAGAAATGGAGAGATTAGATTGGTGAAAAACCTGCGTTTCCCCTGGAATGACGGTCAGTCAGATCGAAGAAGCGACGAGCCGCCGGCATGCGGCAGCCCGCAGGGCGACGCGAGGAAGCGCGAGCTGCAGCCCAAGCAACAGCCCAAGCAGCAGGAAGCACAGGCCGACGCGCTGCTCGGTCGCCTGCTGCTGACGCGCGCAGCGCCGCCCAGGGCGCCTGGCGGTCTCTACTTTTCGTCTGCAGCTTCAACTTCGAGCGCCTCGAGGGTTGAAGATGGCGGCGACGACCGCGCAAGGGCTTCCGCTGCAGCTCAAGAGATGGAGACAGAGAAGATGGAGTTCGGTTGGCGTGGAGCGAGCAGCAAGGGCATGGGCGTGAGCGTGAGCGCGTTCCGGCAGAGCAAGTCGAACGGCAGCGCTAGCATTTTTTTTTTTTTTTTTTCCAAGAAAAGCTGACGAGTGGTTTCCTGCTGGCAGAGTATGGCAAGACGGACCCAGTGCTAGTGTACGCGATTGACGTCATCCAGCAGGGGCGTCCAGTGCGGCGGACAGAGATCCCTCGCACTGAAGGTAAACACGGGTCTGCCGAGAAATTCATCGAGAAGGCAGATAAGCAGTTTTCGTTCAGCACGAGACACGCACCGCCAGCTACTACCGTGACATCCAGCAGCAGCGAGAACCGGAAGACGCACTTTATTTGCGCTACAGTCCGACGCCACCATGCGGATTTCGCAACATCTACTGGCTGGCATTCATTGATGAGGGGCAGGCTGTTGACTCGCGGTTTTACCAACGCGACTACTTTTCGCTCACATGCCGCGGACTGACGCACTTTGAAAACGGTACTGCCACGGAATTTGTTGACGTTGGGAGCTGGGTTGATGAAAAGCGCGCGTTCGACCACATGACGAGCATGCGCGGGCTAGAACGCATCCAGCAAATGCTCTTCTTCTTCTCGTGGAAACGCAAAGCAATCAAAAACAAGCACAAGAGAGTCCAGGCGCGACTACGCGAGAGTGCTTTCAGTTGCCATCCCATTGCTTGTCGTGTATTGCACAACATTAATGCTCAGTGCTTGCAGGTACAAACTGTAGTTGTTGATGATGAAAGTGATGATGTTAGCTAACATTAAATGGAGTCACTGGTAGATTAAGGAGTGGTCGGCTAAAGACAATAACTTGAACACGTTTTACAGCACGGTCGAGTTCGAAAGGGTACATCGATATGCTGCTGTGAAGGTTCAACAAAAGTGTAAGCTAACTTTTCTTGAGTTCAGCTTTGCCTAGAGCGTCTTCATGCTGGAATCACGTACATTCAATCCAAGGTCAACATGATTGGAGAAACTTTAAGTCGCGAAGTTCCTCACTCCAAACCAGTCTTCCGTTCGACGAGCAAGCTACACCCCTGCAAGTCTAGCCAATCTCACAGCTCAGCTGGCAGATGCAAACCTTCGTGAAAGAATGTTTCCGTTCCTCCGATTGACCGAGTTAATGATTATCAGAAGCTGTGCGCACGCACGCGATTGGAGTCGTCAAAGAACTCTGTGGTCGCCTTTGTGGCAGCAACGCTCAAATAGATGAGAATGATAAGCATGCATTTCTACGCATCCAAATTACGGGGACAGTCACTGCACCACTTGAAGTCTTCCCTACAAAAATCAGCATTCTGGAGCTGCTGCATTCGGTCATTGTGAGGTATATGACAGCCCTTGACGAGTTGCCGGGTATGGTAAGTCACGTTTCACTCATAATGGTTGAGCCTGCACGAGTCACAATCACTTCTCTCAATTCAGATCATGGATGCGCGCTTTTCTCATGTACTAACCCCGTTCGAGCCATCACACCGAGCCCATTTTTGCCGCTCAATGATTAAACCGTCTGCCCTGGCGCTTGAGGCGAGTGCAAGTGATCTGTCAATTATGCGAGTCACCGTCGAGGATTGTTTTCAGCGTGCTGAGAGTATCCGTGTCGATCACCTTCGGTGTATCCGTGCTGTCAAAGTGGCCGAGAGTCAGGCTGTGGAAACGTTCGACTTCTCGATCTCAACTAACACTGCCACTGGGAACACGACTACCAGCGCAACAGCACATGAAAGTGCACTACGCACATGGCACAAACTCAGCAGTACGCTAGCAATGCTGGGCTGGAGCTTTACATTGGGTTCTTAGTTGTCGACCAGTCGCAATTTTTGATGGACCTTCGGGATCACATCACGCGTCACCTATCGATAATGAACGATGCACTGCCGAGGGAATATCACGCGCTTTTAGAATCACTGGTTCACGATGTTGACACTCGAATCGAAAGCGTCACGAAGGTCCCAGGGACGTTAGAAGACGCTGCAGCATGGATTGAGCAGGTCATAGAGATGCTACCAACCCATAGTGAGCGCAAGCTATTCGATGCCAAGTGTCAAAACCTCGCGAGGCTGAAAATTCTTGTTAAGGAACGAGCTGCCCTAAATGACAGTCACACCAGTGCAAACCTAGAGGGAAAAAACAAGGACAACACGATCCACAAGCTCGAGGTGACCTGGGATTCACTGTATGAGACGTTGATTTTATGCCTCGAAAAAGTGCATGATCGCAATGGAGTCCATCGCCGTAGTCTTGAAGATCTCACAACCAAAACCGAGGACCATATCCGCGACGAACTTCAGAGCATCTTGGAACTGTTTGCCACAATCCCGACGGGAATTGAGACGGACAAGACGCCAGCATCAGAGCCCGGTGACGCACGAGTTGAAGTAGTGAATCGACTTGAAGAGCTCGTGGAGCTCGACATAGAGCGAGGAGGCGTTGTGGCACTTTACTTAGCGTACGATCGGGAACACCGAATGGTCAGCGAGATGCCAAGTGACCAATGGGTCTCGACACTCAAACGTGCACGACGACGACTCACCGCTAGTTCGAAGCGAGACGATGAGACACTGCCGACAGAGTTGCTATTGCAGTACGTCATCACTGCGCTAGAGCTACGTCAATGGTTTACGTCTTGGACGGCTCTTCGAACGAAATGGTTTGCTACTCCCATCGTGCAAGTGCATCCGGGGTTTATTCTTGATCGTGTCAAGCTCTTTCGAAAGCGTTTGACAACATCTTCTTCACGGATATATCGACTTTCTTCCTTGTTGATAAAGTCGTCGGCGCTTTTTGGCAATGCCACTTCTTCGTCCCCTACAGGCTTTGCTACACCGGACCATGAGCTTATCGGTGCATTCCGCATGAGCATTGATGAAGTAGCAATGAACATCAAAGTATTTCAGGCCATCAATGGTGGATCATTCGCTGATAGACATTGGGAAAAACTTTGCGGTCTAGTACACATTGATGTGGCTCGCAATGACGTTGCTCTTTCGACGATGCTGCGCGACGAAGTTTTGTCGGGTACAAAAGAAAAGCTCATGGAATTCTTTGACGAATGTATTGTCGAGGCCCGACTACATGTCTTGTTGGAACGAGCTAGAGAACGAGTTGACCGTATACGAGTGGTTCTGTGTGAGGAAAGCTATGTTGTACGATGTGACGGAGTGGACACAGCACTACGAGAACTCGACGACATTCAGATGGATGTGAAGTTGTGTCTGTATCAACAAAACCCGGAGCTACAAGCGTGTGTACAGTTGTTTGCATTAATTGAGCGGCACGTTGCCGTATGCGAGTATTTATTGCAGTTTCAGAAAAAGTGGTTGCCACTCTTTGATGTGCTCAAGCTTCATGACGTCGAGGAATACGCAATCAGCCTCCAAAAACTTGTCGCCAACGTCGCCACTGATGATATCGACCAAGCAATGTGGAAGGCCCTTCTTGGTGCGAGCCAGGGCTGGTCGGACTGCATGCGTCGCATTTTCTTTGCTCGATCACTAGTGAAGGCTGTCCCTGTGAACCCAGAGGGTAATACGGTTGCTAGTTTAAAAGCTCGCGGGATCTTGGGCAATAAACGAGCAACTGGAACCTTGAAAGCACCATCTGATGCCACTGGTACAACAGGTTTTGACATTGATGATCGCAGGCGCTCCAAGAGGCGAAGTTGCTCACTTGATGAAATCGTCAAGGGCTTTGAAGATTTCGACTTTGATTTCCAAGTAACAAGTTGCGAACAAGGCATGGCGCTTATTCGTGGATACTTGCGTATGGTGCGCACCAAATCTCCGCGCCTCCATCTTGTCAGCGATTTGGATTTGCTATATCTGCTAACACACGACCAGGATATCGCACAGTTCCATCGTGTACTCACAACTTGCTTCCCTCACGTCAGCCGATTTCGTATTATGCGGTGCAGTCCACACTACGAGCTAGAAGCTGAAGGTGCACCCACAAGTGATAGTATCCACATCACCGACAGTGGCACCTCATCAATTGTCGTTGATGGTATTCTAGATACAAGGCAGAGTCCGATTCCCTCCGCAGCACCTTGGGTGTTCCGAATGCCAGTTACGAAGATAGGTCGAGCCCAGTTCTGGCTGTCTCGTATTGAGGAAGAAATGCTGTTGATGGTGAAGACAAACACCAAGACAGCCTTACGGTGGAGTTTTTCGAATTATGACGCATTTGGCGTTGACAGTGAGGAGCATTGTGAGGCGCCACGATCGTCACTGGAGCAGCTTCTACCACAATCAATTGTGCTTGCGTCGCTTTATCGATTCACACACGAAATAGACGCTAGGTGGGCACGACATAACGGCATTCGAGGACTTGAGCATGTTCGACGGCTCAAAGAATTACGAAATTCACACATGGCTCGTATTTGCCACTTCACGAAGCTTTTGAACGAAGGCATCGGCAGCTCGATGGCGACTCGAGTTTTATTAAATCTTGACAATTTAATACTTTTGCTCCGGCACCATGTGGACGTGACTGATCATATACTTTCCATGTTAGAAACTTGTCGAGAAGAAGAAGCTCTTCACTTCTGGTCACTACAGTACAAAGTGCAGCTTTGCCATTTAGTGCCACCAAGTGGCACATCATCGACAACGAGTGCGCGAGTAGCGCCAAAGGTGACGAGACTTGAGCTCTCGGTTGATCTTAGCACCGCAATTCAAGAAGCTACCCAACAAAGCTTGGAAGGCGTTGACATGTGCGTGGAGATTGCAGACATCCAGCTTGCTGTTGGCCGCGAGTTCATGGGTTGGGGCCGTGTCCCAATCATATCACCACTGACCCAGCGATGTGCATTTACGCTATTTAGCGCGCTCCGACCTCAGTTGTCAACCCCTGCAGCTATGCTCTCACTTCACAATGAAAGATCCAACAATACTTGGGCTCCCCGATCACTTCTTGCTTCACTAACACAATTGATGATGGTCCCACTGCTCAAAATGAACTGTTCGACAGGGCAAACTCACGATCAAGATCTGCATAGTACATTGGAACACCACATCGAGGCTGCAATAGCGCTGAACGCGTTGCTGATCTTGGACAATGTTGACAAGCTGGGGCGGGAAATTCAGCAGCGCATGCATGAAAATATCATTCATCACATTCAAACACATCGAAGCCCCACCGCGGCGGCAGGAATTACGGCTTTGTGCGTTCCATCACTATCTCCTGCTATCATTATCTCGTTTCCAACGCAAGTTGCGCTCAATGAATCTGGCCTGTTGGACACCCTTCAGTATCATTTCCGACCAATAGCAGTCCTTTTACCACCCATCGACTTTCTGTTTGAATGCCTTATGCTGCCCTATGGATACTCTCGCGAGCAGTGTGCTCGTACAGGAGCTGTAGCTGTGTTTGAGGCCCTTGCCGCTTCTACTTGCAGATTTGAAGAAACGTGTGGAGTCGCAGTTCATAGTATTGTACCAAGCGTTGTAGGTGGAGCCATGCGCATCCGCGCCACCTATCAAGTGCTACTGACACCACTTACCGAAAATGTAGCTGATAAAAGAGCATCTTTATCTTTGCCGTCTTACGTCAAGAAAGAGCTATCAACAGGCTCGACGCAAAAAGAAGGCGGGGAAAATCTCGATACCAGCATGCACGAGCGACGAATCGATGAGACTGTGTTTCGCATTGCGTTCATTGAAGTTATCGAAAATCTCTTTGGTTCGCGTTGCGCTAGAGGTACTCTCAAGAGCAATCAACTGAATAGACTATCGAATCTTGTTGATGCACTACTCCCACTTGCATCTAAGTCTCCCGCTTCACTTCGGCTAAAATACGGCGAAACTGAGGATGCTATTGCCAATGCGGTCTCGATCTGCCTCGAGGAATCTGGATTTCAACCACAAGAAGCCCGATCGCATCAGTTAGAACGAATCATGGATATATGGAGTGCTCTAAGCTGCTTCCAATTCAGTGATTATTTATGGACCATGTGGCAGCGGCAAGACAACAGCGATCACGGTGCTACATCGTGCACTTACTGGGTTAGCTCTAGCGTCAACAATGAAAGAAGAAATGTTGGATTTCTTGGAGCTTCACCACGGACTCTTCCGAGAGGAAATTGCAGTGAAGTATCAGCCCTCACCATTATTCCATCCAGGGCTCTACCACGTATGAAGCTCTTTGAAATGATCAAGCAGCACGCCGCACAAGAATATTTTTCAGCAACGGAACCAGACACCAGTTATGATGCCACTCCACCACGCTGGGTGTTGATTGATGGGTCTCTCGAGGATCCAGTGCTGCTTGAACATGTAGAATCACTAGGAAGCAACAATCAAGATGAACTTGACCCTTCATCACGTGTATCGCAACGTCTTTCAATAGATTCGAAATGTGTGAATCGCATACTTTTTGAATCTGTGGATCTCCGGAATCTATCACCGGTGGCACTTGTAGCTTGTGCTGCCATTTATATTTATCCAGCATGCATAACGAGACAAGATATTGTATCTGCATGGAAGCGTAATTGTCAGCTTCGACTTGGAGTCACCGCCTCGTTGACTGTAGTAGATGAAGACGAAGATGAAGATGACAAAGACGACGAGGTGGGAAACTTCGGGTCGAGACGTCTCGCTATCCTATTCGGATATGTCGACTTCTTGCTTTCAAACGTCTTCGTAGCATTTATTGAGGCGGAAAAGGCAGCCACTGATTCTTCAGGCGACTCGAAGCAAGCGTTAGACGGCTTAACGTTGAATCACTTAACCTTTAACGCGCTAAACCTCGTGGCGTTATGGTGCTTTCCGCAAAATCAGTCGTGGAAAATCGATGATACATTGCCGTCAGTAACAACAATAGCTAAGCTTGTTGCATTTGCTTTGCTGTGGGGATTTGGTGGACATCTAAGTCATTCGATGCAGCACAAATTAGAATTCTACCTGCGCGCCAAAGTAAAAGAATCCGTTGAGCTGCAGCACCTAAGTGACGCAATCGGGAGTCTTTACGATGCATCAAGATTTTCGAGTGACTCTGTCGTCGCAAATGACGATTGGATGGCAATGACATCTTCGTCTGGTGTGGCACAGCAGGTGAATGGAGACTCTCAAATTCCACGCTATCTATTTGACCCTGCGGCCTCGCAGTTCATTGCACTCCAGCCAGTTGCTGTACCACTCTTACGTATGTGCTATCGGCTGGTCCAATCAGGAGTTTCGTTTCTTATAACTGGGTCGGCTGCAAGTGGGAAGTCGGCTCTAATGCGGCTTATCTTGACAATGCATGATCTAGCCCAAAACTTGGAAACAAAGATCGATTGCGCATTGGACCAACGACAGGCAAACGGTGTTCTCGACTGGATGCTAATGCCAGACTCGTGGTTTGCGAGCTTGACCAGTGACAACGGCACATACCCGTACACCCGCAACCGTGCGAGAGAGGAACAAAAGTTATTCGCCCCACCGGCATCGTACACATTTGTGTTTGTTGATGACATCTCACTGGCATATGACGAAAACAACACTGCGGTCACAAAAATAGAGGTTCTTCGATCAATCCTTGACCACCGAATATGCTATTGTTCGGAGCGAGGTACGTTCCTCCCGATAGAAAAGCATATTGGTGGAGCCGCAAGGCTGCCCGAGCCTGACTGGTCCCCCAACAGATTATTCTCGACAGTAGGATCTCGACTACTGCGACACTTCGTTGTACTGCACGCACCCGAGTACAGCCAAAAAGACTTGTTTAGCATTTTTCGTGTCAAGTACAACACCTACTTTGGTTTTGACGACAGCAAAGCGAATGCAAAAGATCAACAATATAATGCCTCAACTCCAACTATAGCCCTCCCTGCCGTAGAGGTCATCCTACGAGCAAGTGCGGAGTGGTTGAGCGAAGTGTCTTCCCTTCGGAGCTCATTACAAGCACAGGGCGTTGACTGTATTTCACCAAGCGCACGGGCCAGCGTATCTAGCTCACTGATCTTTAGTTGGCACCATTTGGACACAATTTTGTCTCGTACACTAGTATTTGCCCATGAACTTGTCTCTTCGCAGAGCAGTCTTGCTAGCGAAAAGCGCGAAGTATCTCTTGTGGACCTTGGGCGCCTTCATCAATGCTGGCTCAGCGAGCTACAAAATGTGTTCCTTATCAACTGGCCACCTTTGCCGATTGGGGAACCTCCTGGTGCAGTAGAAAGGCAAAACACCAACATTGACGATCGAGAATGCGTGACGAAGAAACTCTGGGTGGTGGTGCGAGCGCTCAGCGAAAAGTATTTTAGTGCAGCGCTTCAAAACGAGCGCACCCTACCTGTGTCTGTTCCGGCTGCTTACTTTTCTTTCCGATTGGCGAGCTTTTCTGCTCGATACGCTGACCAAGCACTCCGTCTCAAAGATGTATTAACGGCACTAGCGTCTTCTGCTCCGTCTGTCGGGACGCTCTCTCGCTCAAAGCGAAACTCCGAAACGTACCTTCTGCCGGCTGCGAGCCAACAATATTTGATTAGGGATAATATTGCTGACATGGTGATAAGCATGAAAACTGCGGACCCATCTAGATCGCAATCAAAGCGAGCCGTCCATTCTCAACGCCAATCGGGTAATTATGATACCATGAACCTAAAACTAGTGCTTAGGGGTCCACTTCTCACTCAGAGTTTGCATCTCATCAACGCTCTTGAAGCGTCATCAGTACTTGTTATGTCGACCTGTCGTGGAGCTTCAATCATGTCACGCATGACTACCTTAGCGTGTGATGTCTGCGGGTTCCAAGTAATTGAACTCGCATTCTTTTCTAACAGTGCCCCGTTTCCGAAGCTCGCCTCCAAAAGCATTCACGCTGTTGGTGAACAAGGTGAAAGAGTTCGTGAGCTTTTGATAGATGTTTTGCACCAAATTTGCGTTAATAAACAGCGGATAGTGCTTTTGATTGACTGGGATGATGTTGCGCTCAAGATTTCCAACGCTAGACGCAATTCTGAAGCTCATCCAGAGATAAATGCAGATAGCACTTCTGACGGTGTCACCCTGCTACTCTCGTTTATCGACCAGCTGAGTCTCAAGCAGATTCCATCAGTTGTTCTCGACGAACAGGCATCTACGTTGAGAGATACTTTACTCATGGCCGTCATTCAAGAGAAGCGCAGAATGGAGGTTGCATCCGAATTCGAGCTAATGCAAGAAATGTGTGCCCTGATGCATTGTAATCTTCGTATATGCTTGGTACGAAACAGCTTGCTCAGTATACGCGTCAAAAGCTCGCATCTTCTTAGCAACTACCACCCTTACTTGATATTGTCTTCACTGCGCTCTCGACCGAACTGTTCGTGGCTGGAATTTGATTTATCAAGTAACGAGGCTGACGAGATTATCGTGGCTATCGCTGAACAAGTTCGTCAAGAATTTTCAACCACAGTTAGTGCCACATGTTCTCCTGCCATTCCTATCGATACATTTCAGTCTATTCACCACTGCATGATGACTCTTAACGATGAATCGGTGCCTATTGTAGCGGAACACTCCGTTGAGTGCTTCTTGGCCTTTTCGACTCAATCTTATCACGCAATGGCAGCACACCTGTCGATCGAGAACAGTTGGCGGTTTCTCGACTGGAAAACGCAATTTACCACATTGAGCTACTCGCGAGTGATATGCTCCCCGAGTCGCAGCCAGGCGTAGAATTCTTGACCTCGAGATAAAAGAGATCTCCTCTGTTGAGGGTATAGTATATGCCACAGTCTTGATAGCACAGAATATTCAGGAGCAGACGCCGGCATGGCAAAATGACTACATTGCGTGGTGCGTACGCGCAAAAAAAGAAGAGAGGGGCATGAAGCTCTGCGAACTTGAAAATGAACGCCAAACACTGGCAATTTTCGCGTCGCAATGGCATCAAGTACTCCCCTATGCTACTGGATTAGTCGAGACATGGCGGATTGAGGCTGAAAAGCGTCGAAATGCTCAATCCTGGAGCAGCCTGCTTCGAGAAACGATTCTCAAAGCTGTTCACTCAAACTACTGGTTTTTAAGGCAATACAATCCTGAAAAATGGCACCAATGTATTCTCCAGAATCTAATGGACGAAGAAGTACCCTTGGATCCTCCTTTTTCAACGGATTGGTTAGTGCCCGAAACATTGGAGAAGGATATCACTCCCAATGGGCTAAATCGTTTTCTATCAAGACTCATCATGACCGCCGAGCTTCCTTTTGTAAATGGGCCTTTGTATGATAGCCTCGTGGCTGGAGACAGTGTTCTCGATCGACTACCAGTATATGTCGATAGTTCGGGGGTTGTACAGCGATACTTGGTCCGTTGTTTCTCAGGGCAATCCGTTCTTTGGGAAAATGATAGTCCAGTGCGCGACAGGAAAAGTGGTGGAATACGGGTTCGGCAAGACAATGGACGCACAAGCGCCCAAGTTCGCCACAAAAGCGCAACCTCGAATACCAGCATGCCTTTGGGTGTCGTTGTGTCTTGCCAAGCGCCTGATCTCCAAACACAGCTTTCCGAGGCCCTACGTCACGAAAAACCTGTACTGCTGCTTGATTTTGAACCAAGTGAGCGACTACTCAAGCTTTTAGAACCATTTATCCGCAGTCGCAACAAATGGTAAGAGCCATCACTTAGGCGAGATGGGCGTACTTGAAACCCTGGGTATCGAAAATTATCTGTCCCATCACACAGAAAAGAACTCACGCCGCTCAAATCGCCGCACTGCATCAGTTTCAATTGCCTCCATTGCTGGGGCACTTGGCGGAGTGCAAGTATTGACTGGTGAGAATTCAACAGTCTCGTCTGTCTCAACTTCGTCTTCAACGAGTGCGCAACGTTATGCTCGTCGCAATAGTATTGATCGTCGAGTGGAAAACATGGCAGCCTTGGCTGCCATGGCCACGGCAAATCCTGGCAATATTCCCGCGCAAGCAAGAGATCACCATCGCAACCATATTTCAATGGCTACCCACACGAGAGCTCGGAAGTTAGAGTTTCGCATCGTTGCTGTGGCTTCCATGTCTATATCTCACTCAACAAGGCATCGCTTGATTCACCAACTTGCCTTCTACGACATGCAAGTAGACCAAACAACACTTGGAAATGAGTTTTTCGCGCGTATTTGGTTGTCATCGGATGATTCTTGTGGAAGTCAAATTCAACGATCTGTTCGTGACGCCGAGCGAGTTGCTGCCGATTGCTGCGCAGTGGTCACGGAAAGCCGTGAGAAGCTGTGGACGGTACTTCGCGGCAAAGCAACTACCCAACTTGAAGGACCGACCACGCGAAAACCTTTTATGCCACATTTGTCGCTTGTTGGCACGCTCGAGCCCTACTCTGACCTTGCTGATACGCTCAGCATGATAGAGTTACATGAGCGGCAATTGAAGCAGAGCTGCGAGCGATTGAGAATGGAGCGACACGGCGCTGACCAGGCTCTCTCAGTATATCATCCTGCAGGAGAGTGCATCGCTAGGGCTATTCGATGCATTTCGTCTCTACCATATCTATTGCCCAAGTCATCCTCATGCTTGTACACGCATAACAATAGGTGGTTGGAGCAACGAGTTGGGGATCAACTCGCCAGTCTTCGAAACCAACAAAATCCTGAGCACGAGGATAATCTAAAGAGCAAAACTTATTCAGAGGCAGTTTTTATTGGCCACAGTATTCTCACGTCAGTCGAAAGTGAACTTCTTACTGAGGCACACAAAACCACCTTTCGATTTCTTCAAGCGGTGCATAACTGTATTGACGAAGCAGACGATCAAACGCCGAATTGTATTGAGTTTTTACAGCAAGCAGTGTCGTGGCTTAGTAGCGTCGAGCTAATGCATGACAATGTAGGTAACCCTGCGAAGAAACGTAGTGAAACTCCTTTTTCAATCAAAGAGCAGCAGGAGCAAATTCCTCCAGCAAATGGATCTCTTGTTGATCGATTCCGCCGCAAAGTTCGACTCGGTGCTTTGCTTATGAACTGTTTTGAATCTTCAACAAGTCGACCAGCTTCTTTACCGGCACCACAAACGCCTTCTTCGTTTCGTCCGTTGTCGATACCCTCGTCTATATTACGCCGACATCCATTAGCTAGAGATACACATCCGAGTAATATTCCGACAAGGCTCCAGGAAGAAACAGCGAGTCTGGAAAATGCGTTATCCGCATTATGCACTATTGTGGAGGACTACTGGGGCGACTGGAAAGCTGTCAAGTCACAGCGCCGACGGGAGCTTGAGCGCCTTTTAGCCTCACAAGGTATTAGGCGAGCTCGACGCGCATCTTTACGCCAAATGGATCTCTCAACTGGTATCTCAACGAACACAACGAATGGCAACTTTGTGCGTGTGAAGTATATTGCTGACGCTCTTGCGGACTTCAGTCTCTTTGGTGCTGTCTCAGAAAATGACCCAATTAGTGATGGACTTGCACGGCTCCTTCTCACCAGTTTTTTATTTCCAAGTGAGATGGCTATGCCTTTGAATCGCTGGTGTGTGCTAGGTGGCATCAAAACTGCATGGGTACCAGCAAGAGAGACAATCAAGCAGTAGCACTCTCCTAAACGTCTCTGCATCAAGCTTGATTGATGCACGATGGTGAACAAGGAGTCAGACAGTAAAACTCATCAGAGATGTGGATCCATCCTTAGATCGTGGAAGGCAAGGGAAACCATCAGTCATTGCAACACCCACTTCGTTTTAATCTACTCGTCGAAAGAAAACGCAAAAAGGGTGCTTCGATCTGCTGTAGATGAATCAGCTCTGTTGACGTGGTGGTGGTCAGCCAACGTAGCTGCTTCCAGCAACTACTACGATCGCCTCGTGGAACTTGTAACTACGTCTTCATCATCAACAACCCATGAATTTGCCTTTGCCATTCACCTTCTGGATGCGAAACATTTTGATCGCATTGTATCACTCGTTTCACGGGTTGTGAGTGATCATGCTTTACTAGCCGTACCTCGATGGCTGCTTGTTTGTTCATTGCCTGTTGCTTTCCGAATTATGAGCAGCAAACTCCCGTTATTGCCTCATCGATTGTGTACAGAAGATGTGCCAAGTGAATCCCCAGGCAAAGATGTGTGCATCGATGAGGACACAGAGAGCTACCTTATCGTATCCCAAGCGATAGCTGCAGGCATGACGCTTGTTTGCCAACCACTTTTGCGGATGGTCGATACTCAGCCTTTTGGATTGTCTCGGGCCGCTAAGAGCTACTGCTTGGACCGAGTATTGAGGGTTTTTGATGCTCTTGCTCACACCGCCGACGCTGTCAATGCGTGTACTGTAGCAATGTTGTCGAACCCCTCGCCTTGCTCCCCACCTTGGTGGTCATTGAGTGCTGAGGTTGAGGCTCAGACGCGATTTTTCCAGTTGATTTACTCGGCCGTCCAGTCAGCAATCGATAGACACCGCTCTCAGTCTGATACTCACGCTGATGCCACTGCGGCCGCATGCCTCGTCAGAGGATATGTTCCACATGCATGGATTTCATCTGCTTTGGACCAATTTTCACCTCGACCGTTGTGGCCATCAGCTCTAGTGCCCGTAGCTGCGTTTGCTCTGCTAATTGCGTACCGTTTTGCTCTGCTTTCGGAATGGTTGGCGGAATCAAACCGCGGGTCAAGATCACGTGCTGTGGATCTCGCAGGAGTCCACGATGTACGAAGACTGGTTCAAGAGTTCAAATGCCATAGTGCCATCCACTGTAGCTTGACCGCTCAAGATTTGAAATTTGTGTTGGTTGCAGGCCAACTGGAGGGGGATATCGACATGGAAGGACTGGTAGTCGAAGGACTTGTTCTTCTGGAGCTCAACCCGTCAGACACGGAGGCCCTGACAGCGATCCACCCACTTCCGACATGCCGCTTGCTTTGCGTTGGTAGAGATATCGATTCTGATAGCCATCCACAGTCGGCGTACTCAAACGTTCCGCTTGCGATTATTCCATCGCTTTCCCCCTTCCAGTCAAGACTAAATGCATCCGTCATCGTAGATCATGTGGACGTTGCGTTTGACCCAGCAACAGCAGGCATCAACTTGCAACACGCTGATCTGACAACAGCTACTAGCAGTCACATTGCCCTTGGAATCCCTTTGTGGGCCTCGGACGATGATCCCCATGCCATGTAAGTTACTATACTATAACGCCTATAGAACCAAAGTTCTCTCGGACCTGTAGCGGTAGCAGGAAACCTACTGCTGCTGCAGCTGCAAAGTCCCTGCCGACAAGTCTCCGAGACAAAGGCGGTGCCTCTTGTGTTGCGCGTGTGGTCGCTGGAAAACGCCCGACAACTGGTTGCGGTGAACGTCGATGATCTTGAGCTGCGACGATCCCGCATTTGGGGTCGTCGCAGCTCACGAGCTTCCAGGACGAAGGCAGCGTGCTCCCGCTGTCTTGAAAGACGACTGCCCAAGTGGAAGCACAGCGTGCAGCGCATTGACTCCCGCATCCGATCTCGAACTCATGCGAGTCGTGAAGCCACGCGTGGCTACCTTGACTTGAATATATCGTGCTTGCCACCCTTCGTTGCCGATTATCCCTGCCGCTGGCTTGACAGACTCTGATGTCGCCGCAGTGAAGGCCTTGGAAGGATCTGGAGTCTGGATGGAAGGCCCCGGGTCGTGAACCGGGAAATGGTGCCGCTTGGACTCCATCTTGTAAATTCACGACTGAGAGAAGAAAGGCTGCGCGTCGAGTGCTGTGGCTTGCTCAGCCAGCCAATCGTTCTTAGGCAGCTCTGACCTTGCGATGGAATCCACGACGCGGTCAATGAGCTCTCGGCAAACCTTCAACGTGCCCGAGGACTCCAGCAGCGTCTTTGAGTCGCCTAGGCTGTCCTCATGCCGCTCGATTACTTGCTGGGCTCCTGGCGCTCCATGTTAATTAGAAACAAGCGTGTCATGCAGAGACAATCGCTCGCAGCTCATGGGCTTATGTCGTAAGAATCAAGGGTCAACAGGGATGCCGTCAATCTTCGTCGTAGCTGTATTATTGCCAACACTCTCAGCTCTCATCGTCGTCACTACCATCCAACTCTGGATCTTGATATCCGCCGCCATTGCTGCGATTTCCTCCACGGCGAGATGCCTGTCGAGCTTTCGCTTGCAGCAGTGTATGACCCACCACGCCGATGCGCAGCTCAAAAGTCTTGATCTCGCCTGCGAGAGCCTTGAGAGCGTCCTTGATGCGCACAAGCGGCGATGTGTCTGTCATTTTGGCACCACGCGTATCTAACTCGCCCTTGGCTAAGCGCAGCTGCTCACCCAGTGCCGCCAGCTCCCGCGTCATGGCGTCTACGCGGTCACCGCTCTCCTTGCTTCGCTCGCTGGTACGCGTGAGCTGTTCGCGGAGCTCTCTGCACTCGAGCCGCCGGTTCTCAAAGTACTGGTTTGATAATTTGTCCTCTCCGCTCGCAAGTCGTGCGCCAGCCTGCTGAAGCTGCGTCTTAATCGCTGAAAGTTGCCCTGAGGTTGCTGGTCGCAACGCACTCATCGCGTCTGCGTGCGTCTTGGTGCGCTCGAGATGTGCTCGCCATTCTTTGGTCGTCACGGGTCCACTGCCGTCTACTACCGTTGTAGCCTTGGAGGACGTGGCAGTGAGCCCCGCTGTGCGTGCTCGCAGTTTGGGCCCTACACGCTCGAGCTCGGTGCGCCACAGGAGTGGGTCGACCTCGCTAAGAATCATCTGGTTGGTTGACGCCTCGAGCGGGTCTTCTGTCTGTGATTTTGACGAGCGCTGTAGCTGGACTACATCGCTGTAGAGCAGCTCGTCGCCTTCGTCGGCGTGCGTCTGAGGTCCACCATCGTTTTCGTCTCCATCAACGACCTCGGCCTCGTCATCCACCTCGGCTTCGTCCGCAAAGTCTTCCTTGGGATACTGAGGTCTCGGCCACGCGACCACTCCGCGAGCTGCCAACGCCCGGTCGGACAGAAAGTCGAGTGCCGCACAGCAGGCCTCGCCTGCTCCTGTGCGAAGCCTCGCGGCAGGAAAGTCGAGCGGAAAGCCGAGTGCCTTGAGCGCCAGGATGAGCTTGTTGACGCTCGTGCCCGGGTCGTCGTACTTGTCCACTGCGAGTTCGTGGCCGCAGATCCGCAGCAGCAATCCCGCGAGCTCCAGGAAGGCCTTGAACTGCGCGCTGCAAGCGCACCCATGCATTAGCAACCAGCTATTGCGTAGATTCATGTTGTGGGAGATTGACCGTCCTACCTGGCGTTGGACGTCGACGGGAAGGCGAACTGCGTCTCAGTGATGGGGTTTGCGGGCTTCTTTTTGCCTAGCTCCTTTTCGTACTCGAGCACTCGTAGCTTCTCGAGCACATTGCCCATGAGCGTCACGGCCACGTCCTACATTGGCGCACAAATGGACAACAAGCACGTCACGCACGACAAGACAACGGATGAGTCAGCATTCGACACGCTTGAAAGTCTCACTTGGCACATCAACAGGACGTACATCCCGCACGACTTCGGCCTTGGGCTCGCCGCCCACGTCTTCAGCGTCGTCCGCCATGACTGCAGCGGCAGTCAGAAGCCCACAGAGAGCACCCGGAAGTCGCGATCTGGCGCCTGCGCCTCTTCAAGTTCGCGAAACCATCCGTAACCAATGGGTACAACGTCAAGTACCCCTGTAGCCATGTAGCCATTCCATTTCACGTTGCAGCTCACTTCAACTTGAAGGTAATGCCACCGACGAAGACGTATTCACGTGCCCAACTTGCTCGTTTACTGCCGGCCGAGACGAGCACGCGGCCTTCAACATTTTGCGCTACGTTAGCGCCGGCGCACTGGAGGTGTTTTCCGAGGGTGAAGGCAGTGAACGAGGACTCCACCACCATGTCCCTAGCTACTAGGGGGACAACGGCGAGAGTCACTGAGGAGCTTCGTCGCCTGCGGGCGGTGCAAGTGCACGCGTTGGTTTACGGTAGCGTTAGCGTTTACATGCCACCATTATTGATATACCATGATAATACTCGTTGTCCTACCTACTGTGTCATACGCTACTACTGCTGCTGCTGCGGGCGACCTATTGCGCCTGCTGCAGCTGCTCACTCTTGACGTCGGTCGCCGCCGAGGGCGACGGCAGCGGTGCGGCCCCCGTGGGCCACACGAACTCGCCGCCCACCAGCTGCACGAGCGGCGTGCGCGGGGTCTCGCCGCCATCGTCGTCGGGTGCGTTGCCACCCTTGCGCAGGTACTTGCGCGCGCGCCAGACGCGGCAGTGGCTCTTCCAGCGGATCTTGACGGCGTCCTCGGTGCGGCCCGGGAGCATGGCCGCGATGACGGACCAGCGGTTGCCCAGCCGCGCCTGCGCCTCGAGGATGATGCGGTCTTCTTCCGGCGTGTAGGCGCCGCGCACGATGTTGGGGTCCAAGTGGTTGTGCCACCGCTCGCGGCACTGCTTGGACGTGCGGCCGGGGATCTTGGCGGCAACCTCGCCCCAGTTCTTCTGCTCGGTGGCCACGAGCCTCCGCAGCAGCTCGTCCTCGTGCGGCGACCAGTGGCCCTTGACGAGCCCCGGCGCGAGCACCTTGGTCCAACGCTGCAGGCACTGCGTGTGGTTGCGGCCGGGCACCTGCGCCGCGATGGCCTTCCAGTTCTTCTCCCTGTGGCTCTCGACGGCCGCTCGCAGCGCGTCGTCCTCCTCCTTGGTCCATCGGCGCGGCGTGGCCTTGCGGGCCGCCGACGGGATGGCCGTCCCGCCGGGCGTCGTGGGCGTCGTGGGCGTTGCGGCCCCGCCCGTGGGCGTGCCCGCACCGCTCTCCATCTGCTGCAGCTGGAAGGCTCGGCCGCTGGGCAGCTGGAATCCCGCGGACGTGGGCGTCGCGGCCCCCTGCTGTGGCTGCGGGCCCCTTGGCCGCGAGGCTCTTGCGCTTCTGGTGCACGGGCGACTGGCGGTTGGTGGCGCTGCTGCCGGCGTTCTGGTCGCCCTGCGGTCGGGAACGGCCGGTAGAAGACAGGGCGTGAGCGACGTGGGCGAGCCCTCGGGTGCGCTCTCGCCCAGCGGGTGCGGCGGCAGCCCGCCGTAGACAAAGCTCGCGGCGGTGGACGAGACCTGCGGCCCTGCGGCTGGCGTGGCCCCGCCTGCGGCCGGGGACGTCAGCGGGGCGAGCGACACGCGTCTAGAGAACAAACTGGGCAGCGTCGAGGCGCCGGGCGTGGCTCCGGGCGTGGCCAGCGCCGCGCGGTGCGGCGAGAAGAGCTCTGGGGACGGGAAGAGCGGCGGCGGCGGCGCCGTGATGGTGAGCGGCGCGCTAGACGGGAAGCTGGCGAAGGGCGCGGCTGAGGACGCGCCCGCGGCCGTGGACGCCGCTGCGGACGCCGTGGCCGTGGTGGCCGCGGTCGTGGACGACGTGGACGTGGAGCGGCGCAGCCCCGTGAGCGCCTCGGCCGCGGCCTCCTCGTGCTCGGACGTGCGGCCGCCAGCCTCGTCATCCTCGAGCAGCGTCTGCGCGGCCTGCTGCAGCGCGGCGAGCGCCTCGCGGCCGGCAACGAGCGGCAGCAGCAGCGGAGCGGCGGCCGCGGCGTCCGCGCGGGCCAGGGCCGTCCGCAGCTGGGCCGCGGTCTCAAACTGCGTGCGCACGGCCGCAAGCCAGTCGCTCGTGGCGCCCGAGAGCGCGCCGCCAGCTAGCGCCGACTCGATGAGCATGCGGCCGACGTCGAGAGCGAGCCCTGCGGACACGACAGCGGCCGTTAGTGGCGCGGACTTGGCCGGCCGCAGCGGGAACGCGGACGCACCAGGGTGGTCGGCTGGCTTGTGGCTCTCGCGCACGTGCGTGAGCAGGTGGTCGAGCGTGGACGCGCCGAACGCGCAGAGCGCGCAGCGGCCGGCGGCCGGCGCGGAAGCTGCTGCGGACGCTGCGGACGCTGTGGCCGACGCCTTGCGCTTCTTGGTGGGCGGGGACGCGGCCATTCTCGCGGGTGTGGACGGCGACGAACGGATCCGTGGGCCGCGCGGACGCGCGGACGGACGGACGGACGGACGGACGGCGCTTGCTCGCTCACTTGGACGGATCGGGAACTGAAATCCTCCCCTGGCTGCCTCGCGAAGGCTTCTCGCCACCCACCGGGGCCGGTTTGGCGCGGAGATCTACGGTACGGGTATAGTGAAAGCGAGATGTCGGAGGCCGGCGAGAAGCTCGCGACTCAGGTTGAGCCAAATGGCAGCAAGAAAGGGCGCCGCGAGCGCAGGAGCAGCTGCGACTCGCCGCGGAACGTCCCACGCCTGAAGTCAGAGAGGCACAAGCAGCGCAGGATGCCAGTCCACACTGTAGATTTCACTATTGTCGCATCGCCTCTCGAACCCTGGGATGATGCGGGCGCCAACGGGCGGACCCGATCACTTGAGATTCGTATGGCCACGAAATATTCAGCTGCTGCTGAACTGTACAGTATAGTCAGCACCTTATACGGAATCGCGAACTGGCCCAATGCGACCGTTTCAGCACGCCACCCTGCATACACTGCATTATGTGCTGCAATGCATGCTGAAATCTGCGTACTGTACGTACTGGATCCCAGCGCCGCACTGCTGACCCTGTCATGTGAGGTGACGCATGTCAAAGAAGCGAGTGAGCTTTTCGGCGCAGGTTCATCTGGAGGAGCCAGCCGAGTTGCCGTTCCGAGCAGCCGGCGGGTCTCTCGCGCGCAGCAGCTAGTCACGATGGCTTCGTTTTTTCTCCGGACCCGCTCGATGATTTCACAGTTGGACCGAACACACACGGGCCTAGTTTTGTCATTTATTTGTGGAATACTACTTTTCGTGTCATTTACATCATGACTATCCGGTAGTTCTAGGTATGTGGATAACTACCCGGTAGTTTATCTTATTTATGGTCCATGTCCATGTCCATGGCATAAATAAATGAACTACTGGGTAGTCAAATCGGACCGAACGACGTATACAGTCATCATTCCTCTTCAACCTCTACGGTTTCAGCAAAATCCGCCTCCCCTCTCTCCGCCAATCACCGTCGCCGCCCTCCCTTCCGCCCATTTTCAGCCAATGAAACGCCCCGTGGCGGGTGGTGGCGAGGCAACTTCGGCCATCTTTCCACCAAGCGACACCAACCTGCCGCCATGTCGGGCGCTCCATCGCGCGTCGACGCCTCGGGCTCTCGCCTCTCGTGCGCCTCGCTCCTCCTGCTCATGACGTCGCGCCCCGTCTCACGCTCGCTGCTGCAGGTCGCTCCGCGGCTCGTCGGCCGACGCCGGCGGCTCCGCGCGCCGCCCCAAGGTGCCGCGCTCTCCATGCGCCTGGATTTGCGGCCGATGACTCACTCAGTTGCGGTGTGCGGCGCAGTTCGTGCCCAAGGCGGCCAAGCGGCGCTCTGGAGGCGACGCGCCCGCCTCAGAGGCGCATGAGGACGCCAAGAGCGGCTCGGCCGCCGCCGCGCGGCCGCTGAGGGGCGAGTTCCCGCGAGGGGATCGCGCGCGCGCAGGACGCGGAGAAGGAGGACGCGGCGCTCGCGGAGGACGCGGCGGGAGAGGAGGGAGAGGACGCGGCAGCCTGCCGACGGGCAAGGTCACGTTCGTCGGCACGCTCTCGGGAGGCTCGTCCTACAGCGCGGGAGCAGCGACGCCCGCGCCGCGGCCGGCGAGCTACGCGGCCGCGGACGGACTTGGAATCAGCGTGCTCGACGATGAAGACCATGAGATCCTGCCCGGGGACATGCAGGCGGACGAGCCGATGGAGGAGCAGGTGCGCGTGCTGGCAGCTTTTCACGTTTTGGTTTGGAGCGACCAGCTGACTCGGCGATCCGTCCACGCAGTGGCCGCCCGTGGTCAAGTCCGTCATGGAGCCCATGAGTCTGCCGCTGCCGCGGCGGCCCGAGCCGCGACACACGGGCGATGTGTTCTGCGACGAGGTGTGTTTGTTGAGCCTGCGTGCTCTGCCATGGTGGATCGTGTGCTGATGGACTCGCCGCGATGTCGACCCCAGAACGGACAGATGACGCTGCACGACGACTCGCTGCTGTTCATCCAGTTCCCCACGACGCTGCCGCTTGCGAACGCGACGACCTCGAGCGCGTCCAAGAGCGAGGACGACAAGATGGACGGCAGCGGCGCGTCTCGATCGGATGACGCCGCTGCTAGCGGCAAGCAGGAGGAAGGCACCGTCAAGTTTGCGTACGTTTGGCAAAGCTGATACTAACGCATATTGAGCGCCGACTGACACCGGATCGTGCTCTCAATGTAGCACGGGCGAGCGCTTCGACGGATCGATCGCGACGGCCCCCGGCGGGTTTATCGGAAAGGTACGGCGCGCTTCATGAATGTTTAGCGTGAGCCCTCATACTGACACGCACAATGTATCGCTCGCTATGTAGCTGTGCATCCACAAGTCGGGCAAGACGGTGCTGGTTATCGGCGACAAGCAATTCGACGTCGCAACGGCGCAGACGCCGTCCGTGTGTGAGGACGTGTACTCGATCAACCCTGAGGAGCAGCAGCTGTTCGTGCTGGGCGGTGTGGAGCGCCACCTCGTGGTCACGCCCGACTTTGACGCGCTGCTCGCTTAGACGTAGAGCTCGACACTATGTAGTAGTGGTGCCAGCTAATAGCAAATGAACGCAATCCCGTGTACACGTACGCTGTCGAGCCGTTCTGGTGTTGCATTCCATCGAGGCGTGCTCTCTATTTGTACCGTAACATTGAAGGTCGGACGTGTGATTGACAGCGCTCAACACGTCACGCGTAACAAGATGGCTACATGTTGACGACCGCAACAGAGCGTAACAGGTCTGCACCGGTTGGTGGTGACGTGCAACTGTCATGCGTGTCATGTCAACGAGAAGCTGTCTCCACCTCCACTGCTAGCAACAGGCAAGATGCAAAAGGAACCACACACTCTCACACACGGCAAAAGGCAGTAGATGTTAAAATAGCTCAACCAAATCTCGCTCTCGTCTCTCGCTTGCTCGGGGCGCGAAAATGAAAAAAAAAACGCTGCGTAGGGCGCCTTGCAAAAGCGGCGGGTGTGCAGCCACCGGGCTCGCGCGCGGGTCGCCTTCCTCCCTATCCGCAGGACTAGTAGTTCATAAGGGTGGGCCTTCCTCTGGAAAGGATGACGCGTCCGCGACGGACACCGGCTTACTCGTCGTCGTCGTCCTCTTCCTCCTCGTCCGAGACTTCCTCCTCTTCGCCGGCCTCGTCGTCCTCCTCCTGCTGTGCGAGCTTGCCGTGGTTGTAGGCGTCCATCTCACGCTGGTACCGCAGCTTGTCGTCCTCGTGCAGCTTGTGGTACTTGGCACGCTTCTTGTCGGGCAGCGCACGCCACTTCTCGGCGAGCAGCGTAGCGATCTCCGTGATGCGCTTGTTGGGGTTCTCGGCGCGCACGGCAGGGGCGGATCTCGTTGCAGTAGAAAAAGTAGGCCGACAGCGCGCGCTTGGGCGCCAGCGGGTCCTTCTTCTTGCGCGTGGAGCGTGTCGTCTCGAGCGACGGGTCTGGCACGTAGTCCTCCTTCTCCTCCTGGTAGCGGCGCTTGTCGGCGGCGGCGAGCTCGTCATACGGCTGCATATCAACCACAACAAAAAGTCACACCGTGAGTCCATGGTCCCGCAGCACCGCGCGGGCACCGGCACGCACCGCGCGCTCCTCTGGCGTGATCTCCTTCCAGCGACGCCCGATCTCCATCGAGATCTGCAGGAACTCGAGCTCGGGCATCTCGCGCTTGACCGTGTCGCGGATGTCGTTGCTGAAGAACATGAAGGCCGACAGCGCGCGCTTGGGCGCGTTCTTGTCCTTCTTACGGCGCTGCTTGCGCACGCCCGGCGCGCTGCCAGCGTCCGTCTTCTTGGGGCGACCAGGTCCACGCGCCATCGTCGGGTCTCGCTTGGCTTTGGGTCTTGGGCACCGGAGGAAATTTGAACTGGGGCACGCCGTTCACTATCGGCGCTTCACACTGGGCGGCCCCCCTGCGTGGCGCGAAAAACCTCGTACTCGAGGGAAAAAGGCGCGCGCCGCAGCCCAATGGTATACTGAAACCAAGTCAACGACAACGGGAGGGACGGCTCCACCCACGCCTGCGAGCAAACGCCGCACTATGGGAATCGTATAGGCGCGTGGGGTTTCCCCCCTCCTGCGGGAAAATACCAGCAAAAAAACCTCGGGGCGCTCCCGCCCAGACGTTGAAGATTGCGAGGCAACGCCCACGCTGGCGCTCCTCCCCCGAGGTTTTTTGCCCGCAATAGGGGTATTTACAATGCTTGCCCAGGCTCGGGCGCCACTATGGAGCCTCGCCGCGCGCGCGCTCGCGGGGCCTAGAATAGCCGCCGAGCCTCGCGGCGCGCACCCAGACGCGCCCAGGACGCGCAGCGAGGCCCCGGGCCTTTAATTAGCGCGCTGCGAGCGCTGGGGGCCGCGGGGCGGTCGAGTTCCCGAGGCGCCAATTTCCGCCCGCGCGTATACCCAAGCGCAGTACAATCGCAGCCCCAGGCGGCCGGCCGGTTGCAAGTTGAGAGCCTCGCTGGGCGAGAAGGCCGCCAACGGGCCAGAGCCAAAGTGCCAGTTCCAACCGCAGGCTGCACGTGGAAAAGAGGCTGGCGGCTGCGTCGGCGCGCTGATTGGCGGAATTAGAAAGACAGCAGCCAATCAGCGCGCGAGAAGACCTGTTTTAAGGTTTTTCGCCCGCTAGCACACGCGGCGTGCCAGAGAGAAACGGGAAAGAAGGTGCACAGAGGAGAGGGGAGGCGAACCCCTCGACCAGCAACGGCGAAAAAACCTCGGGGGAGCGCTATGATAACCCCTGCTTGCGCATCTAGCCGCCCACAATCGCGGAAATTACGAGATCCCGATAGGGTACGAAAACGCAACCACACGTTGAAGTGGTGGGGACAGCGGTCGTCAGATGGATATCAATCAATCGTACCTGCTGTTTGCTACAGCGCATGACACCACAGACAGATATCGTCTGGATGCGTCGGCTGCGGCAGTCGACTGGCACGGAGGTCAAGACAGACGCGACTGTGTGTCATTCAGCAAGACAGACCGACACATGCATCACTGCGCTCACATCACGACCAGCAAGCTCGACTCGACCCATCACATCTAGCGAAGTGAAATCGGCTCGCAGACGTCACCCGCCACGACGAACCAATTTGTGCACCGCTGCCACGGCCCGGCGCTGAAAATCGTCCAGGCCCTCGACATTGATGTCCGAATCCTCCTCTTCTTCATCGGTCGGGTGGCGCTTCAAATACTCCACAAGCCAGCGACACGACAGATATCGTGGTGCCGCCGATGCCGAGATCCCCATTTCCTCCAACAGCAGATTGGCAGCATGGAGGACGACACCTGCACACACGTACACTTCAGCCAGCATAAGCTTGGTGTAGACGCAAATCAATCGGCGCTCAAACTGCGCCACTGAGGACCTCTGGGCCAGTGCCAAGTGTTCTGCCGGCTCAAGATTCTCGCGCTCCTCGAGAAGGCTCCTAGTTGTCGCCTCGGCGGGTAGAGTCGAGGCCACAGTCTCCACAGCGACGCGACCGTGCAGCTCATCGCTCTCCAAGCGTCCTGGCTCTCGGCTCTCGCGGACACGAGAGCGCTGTGGTTTGTCAAGAACGACAGGCCGACTGCCTGGGACCTGCTTGTTCTTGTTGGGGATCGCAGTCTTGGGGTTCTTCTTGGGGTTCGCGCCGTCGCACTTCTTTCTTTGGCGCTTGGGCCGTCCACGTGGATTGCGCTGACTCACTGGATGCTTCACCGCGTAATTGACCTTTGCGTAGGTCGAACCTAGCTCCGTCGCGATGGCATGCATCGATTTGCCCTTGCGCCGGAGTTTCAAAATGTTGTCTTCAAACTCCTGCGCCGTGACCTGTTGCGGTGGAAAAGTCTGCTCGCCCGCTTTATCAGCGGGTTCACGGTCAACATTCTGCGCCGGGGGCTGTTGTACTGGAGTGCTTTGCCCAGTTGACTGGTCCGCTAGCCCCGAGCCAAACTCTATCGTGATTAGTTGTTCTGGAGTGTAGTCTTGCACCGTCAGCTGTTGTGGCAACGCGCTCTGCTCGAACACGTCACGTTCGAGTCGCCGATCGGACGTCCACGCCATGGGTAGTTGCGATGGAGCAATCTGCTCGACTGCCTTATCGCCAGGGCCCTCATAATGACCCTGCGCGACAAGTTGTTGCGGCCAAGCGATATGATCGACCACTTCACTTGCAAGTTGTGGGCCGCGCTCTTGCGTCGTAAGCGGCCCTGAATCGTGAGCCTGCGCAGCGAGCTGTTGTGATGCGGCGCTCTGCTCAACAACCACATCTGCAGGCTGCAGATTGGGCACGTGCGTCGTGGCCTGTTGTGGTGGAGCGCTTTGCTCGAACACCTCATACGCGAGGCGCGAATCGCTCAGCATGAAGCCGAGGGGGATGCTGTGCATGCACAAGACAACCCCTGAGTGGATTAGGCACGCCTTCATCGCTACAAGGACTGCAGTACCTCCACAGCGGCCATGCCATCGCTCTCGATCACTCACCCGTCCTCGTCGAGTGCTGTAGCCTCAACTGCAGCAAATGCGATTCCGCGCCATGTCCCGTACGGCAAATTTGCACCTCAATGTCGAAAATGTTGTAGCAAAGCACACAGTTTCATTATGGTGGATCTGTGCCCCATGTAGTAGGCCTTGCTTGATCGACGGTGAGGATTGCGTCGGTCCGCATTTCCATCTTGCATTTCCGGTGAGATCACCTCGAGGTAGAGCGCGCAAAAGAAGACGAAACCATTTGAGGTGACCGTGTCGTGGCTGGTTATATTGACCCGAAGTCGTTGTGACGCAACAATTTTGTGGTCACGTCGATTGGTAGCTCCTCGTGGACGAGGCTACCACGGGAAGCACCCATTCATCCCCTGTCGATACTCCGTGTACGGCACAGCGTTGCCACGCGATCAGGCGTTTGAGAACCATCGTTCTTTGCATCTCAAGCTGCTGGTTGCTATTGCCTGCTTCCTAGTCGACAATTTAGGGGAACAAAGCGGAGCCTCGAGCCTTCTTCCGCGGCAGTTCCTGCGTGAATGTCGAGCCATCGAGGGCTGGAGAAGAGCGCGTTGCTCATCATAATCTCCCTTCAAGTCACTGCCGCGGAAGTGTGCAAAACACCTAACACTTCGTCAGTACCCTCTCGAGGTCTGAAAAACCTTTTGGGAAATGTATGGTCGGTTCTAGATCTCTGCCGACGCCAAGGATCGCTCGACGTGGCGCCATTTGAGGATTTCCTCGATTTGATTTGATAGGCATGGCAGACTCGCAGGAGGTGGTCGCGACGGCGGCCGTGGAGGTGACGGAGACGACGACGACGGCGACTGTCGAGACGATCAAGGTGGTGGAGGCGGTGGCCGTGGAGGAGGCGGTGGCCGTGGAGGAGACGGCGGTTGTGGCGGTCGAGGGCAAGCAGGTGAAGAAGGAGAAGAAGGAGAAGAAGGAGAGGAAGCCCAAGAAGGAGAAGAAGGAGGGCGAGGGCGAGGAGCGGCGGCCCGCGCACTTCGAGGACCCCGAGGGGCTGTTCAAGACGGTGTGCCGCGCCTTCATGGCCAGGAAGTGCAGGAACAAGCCCTGCAAGTACGTGCACGACAGCAAGCTGTGCCGGTACTACTGGCGCTCAGGGCGAGTGCAAGTTCGGCGACGAGTGCCGCAACAACCACTTCGTGACGGTGCAAGCCGGTTGAGGAGGCGGACGCAGAGGCCGAAGCGAACGGAGAGGAGGACAAGCCCAAGAAGGAGAAGAAGGAGAGGAAGCCCAGGGAGAAGAAGCCCAAGGAGAAGAAGGACAAGAAGCAGGACAAGCCCGCGAGCGACGCCGAGGCCGACGAGTACGGCGACAGCAAGGGCGGCAAGGGCAAGAAGAAGGACCAGAAGAAGAAGAAGAACACCGAGGTGTTCGAGCCCCATGACCAAGCCCGTGGACCTGCGCATCACCTACGACCTGGGCAGCAAGGACGACTCGTTCTCGACGCCGCTCACGTCGCGCGATGTGGTGCTCGTGCCCAACCTCTTCAGCGACTTCAAGAAGGGCGAGCTGTACGCCAAGCTCGTCAAGGAGCTCGAGGAGTGCGGCATCCCGCGCGACAACCTGCTCAAGATGTGGCACGGCAACGACAAGATTGACGGCACGCACCTCATCGTGGACGACCGGTCGAGCTGGAAGAACAAGTGCCCGACGTTCGACCTCATCACGGATCGCGTGCAAAAGTTCTTCAAGCTGTCGATCAAGGCCACGCGCTTCAACTGGTACGTCGACACGTCGCAGTGGAAGCCGTTCCACTTTGACGCGGCCGCCGTCAAGCCCGAGATCGCCGCCAAGCAGAACTTCACGGTCGGCATCTCATTCGGCGCGACGCGTGACGCCGCATTCGAGCACGCGGGCACCAAGACGACCGTCAGCATTCCGCAGCCCGACGGCTGCGTGTACGCGTTTGCGCGCGACACGAACGTCATCTGGCGCCACGGCATCCTTCAAGACGTGCCCGTGCGCCAGGAGGGCCGCATCTCGGTTATCGCGTGGGGTTGGGTCGACGGCATGACGGAGCCTGAGGCTGTGATCCCGACAGCTCCCGTGCTAGACCAGAAGGTCGTCAGCAAGAAGTAGAGTGCATCGTAGCGGTAGAAGAGAGAGAGAGAGCGAGAGAGAGAGAGAGACAGCGTGCCAGTCAGAGAAAAACAAAAAGAGATAATCGCAGCGCGTGCGGCCACTATCCACTCTAATCGGTGGTCGCCGCTTATCTGCAGATGGGTGCTCCCTCGGTTTCAGTGGTCCTTACAGGCTGATCGCGACGCGGGTCTTGCCGGTGCTAGTCGCGCTGCTTGCTGCACTCGAGTCCACCGTGGCGCCATTCAGCTCTGCAATGATGGCGCTCTTTTCCCGCTGCAGCTCGCTCTTGCGCTCCACCTTCTTGCGCTGCGCGTCCGAGAGCGCGTCCGACTCGCTTTTCTCCAGCGCCGCAATGTCTTTAAGCAGTCGGTTGATCTTGGTGATCTGTTTCTTGAGCTCAGCGCTTCGATCAGCTGCTTCCTCCTCATGCGTCGGCTTGCTCGCGCTCGCCGGCCTGTCAGCTCCGCGCGGTTGCCGCACTGGCTGCTTCAACTGTTCAACTCTCGGTGCTGCCCTCTTCTCCTGCTGGGGCTCGCGTCGTGGTGCCCCGCGCTGCCTTGGAGACGACGGCGCGTCGCGCAAGGACAGCGACGCCAGCGACAGATCGGCTTCGGCGCTGCTCGCCTCCTTCGCAGCAGCTCTGCTGTCGTCGCCTGCGCCACCTCCCTGGCCCTGCTCGCGCCGCCGCTGCTCCTCCTCCCTCCGCTGCGATCAACGCGCGCCATCAGCCACCGGATGCGCCGCTTCCTGCAAGTCCGCAACTCACCCGCTGCACCGGCGTCCGGTACGCGCGCACCTTCGTCCTGCGGCACGTAGCCAGCGCGGATGCGCACGGCGCGCCTCGTGGACCCGTCGGCGCGCGTGGACTGCGGGATCTCCACCTGTCCGTCGGCCCTGCGCACGGCGCCAAGCGGGAGCTCCATGTCCTTTCTGGAGAGGTTGCGGATCTGAAAGTGGGCATTTACATTTGGTCTTTACTTGGTGGCGTGGGAGGGAACTCTAGATGTACAGGAAGGCTACAGGATGGCGAAGCTCTCGCCTTGCGGACGCTCGTAGAAGCCGCCGGCGCTCGCAGAGGCTGCCGGTGTCGCGTCCGGAGCGCTCGGCGTGCTGGGCGACTGCGGCGACGGCGACGGCGACGTGCCGTGCGCCGACATGTTGGACTGGAAGCGGCGCCACTCGGTGCGGTGGTCGCGCTGGTGCTTGGCGCGGTACGCGACCACGGCGCCCACGACGCCCACGAGCGCCAGCACGATGGCGCCAGTGAAGAGCAGCGTGCTGATCACGCTCGACCCAGAGCTCGCGACGGCGCTCTTGCTCGCGCTGCCTGTGCCACTGGCGCTGTCCTCCTTGTCGCTCGAGCGGCTCGTGGCGGCGTCGGGGCTGCTGTTCGTCGGGCTCTCGGGCTGGTACTGAGACTGGTCGACCGAGGGCTTGGATGTTCCGGCAGCCTGAACTCGGCAACGGCGTTGACGAGGCCTCGTCGTCGCTCGTGGTGCTGCCTCGACTCGACCCTCGAGACGAACTGCCGGATTGAGATGGCGTTGTGTTGCTCACTGCGTTCGTGTGCGCTTCACTACTGTCAGCGGACGCGCTTCCTCGCATTGAGGCGGATGGCTCTGAAGTCGTGGCAGGTGATGCCGACGATGGTGTTGAGGAGGTAGACGATGGCACCTCCGACGGAGACGCTTCCGACGGCGTTGTGAAGCCTGTAGTCGCTGCAGCTGCGGCAGCAGCAGCAACTGCTGGAGCTAGGCTTGACTGGTCCAATGAGCCTGCAGACGGACTAGAGCTTGGAGCAGGGGCCGTCGATGTAGCAGGAGGGGTCGAGGTGGTGGAAGCTGTCATCGTGGGGGCTGAAGAGGGAACACTGGTGTCGACAGAGAGGGCCGCTGCTGTTGGTGCTGGTGCTGGTGCTGGTGCTGGTGTTGATGTTGAAGGTGGTGTTGATGCTGGAGGTGGGGCAGTGCTAGTCACGGCTGGCGTTGGGACTGCCATTGGAGACGTTGTTGAAGCGGTGGTAAGCACCTTGGCGATCGTGAGCGCTTCTGGCGTTGCCGTCGGAGCTATTGCTACATCTGTTGTAGACTGCGACGCAGAAGTGGTTGCATCGACTGCCAAGTCTTTCGACTGCTCGAGTGTTGGGCTTGAGCTGGTTGCTTCCGACTGAACCAGAGATTCTTCGTTTGCTAGTGAAGGTGCCATGGTTGGTGTCGGCGTCGGCGTCGGCGTTGGCGATGGCGTTGGCGATGGCGTTGGCGTTGGCATCGGCGTTGGCGATGGCGTTGGTGTCGGCGTTGGGATCGGGGTCATCGTCACTTCATTCGTGACAGACCCAGATGCAGGAGCTGTCGACGGATCCGTGGTGGAGTTGCTGTTGCTGTTGGAGCTGGAGGTGCTCGAATTTGTGTCCGAGCTACCGCTGCTACTAGAGATCCCGCTGTTATCCAGACTGGTTGTGCTGAAGCTGCTGCTGCTGCTGCTGCTGCTGCTGGAGCTGCTGCTGCTAGTAGTAGTAGTAGTAGTAGTGGTTGAAACAGAGCTGCTGCTATCCCCAGCATCAGTGACGTTTGCGGGGTCGAAGCTGCTTTCACCAGCGAAGCTAGAAGCACTACTGCTACCAAGAAACAGTCCTTCACCAATGCTGACGCTGCTGTCGCCACTGCCTGACGCCTCGCCACGCAACGCACGACGCTTTCCTCTCGACGCCTTGGTTTGCGAGTCGACTCTGCATTCCACGTATCGCCATCGAACTGGGACGAGTACGTTGGCGCTGCCAAAATGCTGCTCCGCCATCTCTGCGGCAACGCCCAAGTCGAAGCTGGTCTCCGGTGGACACGTCGCTGTGATGTGGACTAGCTGCGCTTCAGTGCCAAGGCAAGACCCCGCGCTGCTGTCGCACCAGACCTCGGCGCATCGCCCAACATCCTCCTCGTGCTGTGAACTGACGCACGCCGCCGAGCTGTGTGGAGGCTTGAAGGTGCCTGCAAAGCCACGGTACGCATCGGCTGGCAGCACCTGCGCCTGGTGGCGCGTGGCGGCGCTGCCGGCGGAGAAGGATGCGAGCGCGAACGGGAGCGCGGCGGCCCAGCGCGGCCGCTTGCCCATGTGGGAGTGGAGTCGAATACTACAGCCGCGCGGGCTGTGTATATACTTGCGCGCCGTGCGCAAGTGAGGAGTTCCGTTTGGAAGTGACCGGGCGCGGGATCAGTCCGCGGTGGGTTGCTGCCGGCCGACCACACGAGCTCCCACCGCCTCCGCGCACCGAGCCTTCTGGATTTTCGCGCTCCAATCGGAGGCCTCGCCGCTGAAAACCCGCCGCTATTTCTCGCGGTGGCTGCTATCTTTGTGTTCGCCAGCCAAAGCGGAGGCGACAGGCCCACGTGGCAAATTTGGCGCTCGTCTGCCTCGGCGCCACCTGCGCCGCCCCTCAAGACGCTACCGTACGCTCTTGCAGTCGCCACGGACACAGTGGAACGCGAGTAGCGGCGGGCGGCGGGTGGCGAGCATGGCGGCGGTCGTGGCGAGTGAGCGGTGAGTGCCGCGCGGCTGTGGCTCGCCACTAGGAGGCGTCTCGCCATCCACACGGTGGCCATGTGACCTAACGAGTTGAAGCCAGTGGGAGAGCCAGGTGGAGAGCCAGATCTGAGTCGTCCAATCAGGACCGCGGAACCAGATCGGAGGCGGCGTTATGAGGCAACAACAATCCCTGGAAGGAAGTTCCTTCCCACTTGGCCGGCGAGCGACCATGAGCGAGGACGAGTTCGTGGTGCTGCTGGAGCACGCGGGCGTCGTCGAGACGGCGGACGACAGCGCGCGCGAGTTCGTGGAGCAGGCGCAGCTGCTCGCGTGGCTGGAGCGCGACGGCATCGAGCTCTTCACGTCGCCCGCCGTGCTCGCCAACCGCGCGGGCGCCTCGGCGGCGGACGCCATGCCATCGGCCGCCGCGCTGCCCTGCGGGCGACGGCGTGCACAGCACCACGCTGCTGGCCGAGGCGCGCGCTCGCCTGGCGCGCCGCATCCTCGAGCGCCTGCTGGTGCGCGAGTGGCTCGCGCCGGTCGCCTTTGACCCGTCCGCCAGCGGCTGCGACGTGCGTTTCGGGTGGACTCGTTGGTGGCGAGGAGCGGGAGGGGAGCTGACGCTGCTGCTGCTGCGGACAGGAGTGGAAAGGGAAGATCTACGCGCCGAGGCTCACGACCGCCGAGGCCTACCGCATCTACATTGAGAAGGACCCGTCGGTGCGTTCCGGAGCTGCCTTTTTCATACGTGTTGGGTGGTGCTGTCCGGCGCTCCGGGGGTGGAGTCGCGGACGCACTGCTTGACCGACGGGCCTCGCGGCGACGGAGACAGTGACGATGCGGCCTCGTCGACGTGCGCTTGTCCAGGAGTCGCATCTCTCGGCCCAAGGATGGGATCTGCGCGCGCAAACGCTCCGCAAGGTCGGGAGATCGCCTCTGCCCTCGCGCACTCGGACGAGTCGGCTAGTGCATTGATGCCGCATGCCGCATGCTCGCCGGTGCTATCGCGTCTTGGCTGTGTAAACCTCACCTCGGTCACTCTGTGCTGTCTGACTGATTGGTTCTAGATGGAAGACCGAGCGCCTCGCGAGCAGCGCGTTACACCTCCGGCGGTGGTAATGCGTTCATTTTTGGAATCCCCCCGATGGATGTTCTCATCAACATGGAGCTCACTGGGCCGTGGGCGTTACCGCAGGCTGCTGACGACGCGCAGAAGGCGCGCATTCGAGAGCAGCTGTGGCAGAACTGCTTCCCGACGTGCTCTGAAAGCTCGCGGCAAATGTTCCTGTCGTTCGATAACCCCGAGGTGATCCTGTACTCGACCATGGGGCTGAACCTCATCAGCAACGGCATCAGCAGCGTGCCCGCCTTCTCGCGCGAGCTGAAGAACATGGGCGTGAGCGCCGAGGACCGGTCCGTCATCGTCGGGTTCCTCGCCAAGGCGTTCCCATGCGATTGACGACTGTACTCCTTCATTGTAACCTGGCATGTCGACATGACAAACAAAGCTGCTGTAATTATCGAGTCAGGATGGTGTTCGTGTGTTTTCACTTATGATGGTGCTGACTACCATCCATCACGATTCAGCACATGCAATCGCCACGCATTGGCAAGTCGAGAGCGCTTACGAGCACGCAAGGCCAAGCGCAAAGCCGCCCGAGAAGCCCGCCGAGGACGGCAGGTTCTTGCGCATCATGGTCATGAGCTTCTGGTACCAGAGCTTGATGTCATCGTTGGTGATCTTGCCGTCGCCCGTCGAGTCGACCTTGGCGATGACGTCCTTCTGGACCTTGCCCCAGTTGATGTCGATGTATCCCTGGGACGCCGCGGCCTGCGCCATGAGGAAGACGATGCCGACCGCCACCGCCGCGGCCTTGCCCACCGTCTTGAGCGCGTAGCCCGAGCAGAAGCCGAGTCCGCCCGCGAGCGTGAGCTCTCCAGCGCGGCTCAGGACCTCATCAATCCACTGCTCAATGGCGTCGTTGCGGATCTTCTTGGGGTCGCTGCTGCCGCTCGGTCCAGACTATCACAGCAGCGGGAGAAGACAAAGATCGCCTCCTGTCAGCACTCGAGCACTTCAACCACCGCCACGCTGCCAGCAGCACTCACCGCCTCGGCGTAGACGACAAAGCCCTGGCTCAGCGCCTCGTTGGAGAACGCGGCGAGGGCGCCCGCGCTCAGCACGGCGCCGATGGCCACGACCCGCGGCGCGCGCGATACGCTGAGCGTACGGGGCGCGCGCTGGACGAGCGCCTGGCTTCGGCTCTTGGCGAGCGACAGCGACCGCGCGCCGAGCTTGCTCAGCTGCTGCGGCCGCACGAGGACTGCGGGGTGGGCATTGTCATTTCCGACTCGTTAGCGCGCGTTTGCGGCCGCGAGGCGAGGGCAGAGGCAGACGCACAGAGCTGCGCGCGCATGTGGATCGACATGGCGAGGCGAGAGGCGCGGCGACGCGGGCGGCGGGCGGCAAATTCGGTTGTGGCGCATGCGCAGCCGGCGCCAGTGGCGCCATGCCGTTCTTTGGTGCCAGCGACGCGTTCTCTTGAACTCAGTATGGGTTTCGGGGGTGAGAACCATGGCATACCACCTTGCGTGTCTCTACACTACGGTAAACCTACGCGTGCACTGACACCGCCCGTAGGCGACGCGTCCAGGCAGATGTTGCAGTCGAAGAACGCGGGCGGCGCGCGGCGCGCGGCCTCGCCCGGCGCCTCGGTCGCCACGTGCATGTCGTATCTGAAGATGATGCTTGCAAAATAGCAGGCTGGGTTGCTGGCTAGTGTTGCGGATATGGGCTGGGAAGAAAGCAGTAATTACTTTTATAGACATTGCACGACTTTTTTGCTACGGTAAACCTACGCGTGCACTTGCACCGCCCGCAGGCAACGAAGCCCCTCGCTCTCGTCGTTGTCCCCCCAGTAGCTAGGGACATGGTGGTGGAGTCCGCTCTCATTTACTCGCTCCCTTCTCCTTCGGAAAACACCTCCAGTGCACCTGCACTCACGTAGCGCAAAATGTTGAAGGCCGCGTGTTCGTCTCGGCCGGCAGTAAACGAGCAGGTCGGGCACGTGAAAATGTCTTCATCCCGCATTGTCATGTGTACCCGCTCACAATGCGCACACGTCCTGGACGTGTACATCTCGGAGCACACCACGAGCCCCTTCCCCATCCGCTGACACTTGGCACGCAGCAATTGACGAAACGCGTAGTGGTTCAAGCTCAGTATTGCAGTGTTGAAGGCGTGTGTACGTCGCGAGCTGCGGAGAATCATGCGTTGGGTCTGAAAGCGCGGCAGGAGAATGACGTCGTAGCTCTTGACGAGGGCCGACGCTGTCTGGTAGTGAAGCTCCTTGACGCAATTCTTCATTTTGGCACAGCAAAAGGCAAACTCACGCTTGGATCTCGCGTACGCGCGGAACTGGGTCCGCGTCGCTCTGCCTTTCTGGTTGTGAAATCGATCAATCACACTCTGTGCTCGCGCCTTCCGCTGTCGAAGAGAGCTCAAGTAGTCCTTCGTGCCTCGCCCAAACTCCAACACCTTGCCCTGCAAGTCGATGCCAGTCGCAAATGCTTTGATACCCGGATCAATCGCGACACACGACCGAGGCGCCGAATACGGTCCCGGCTCGACCGTCTCTGGGATAACGACAAAGTAGGAGCCATTGTCGAGCACAATCTCGATCTGGTGGGCAATATCAACGTGTGACTCCATCTTCACTCGAATGTCCTTGAGACCCGTGATGGATAGGAAGAACTGAGGCTTGGTTCCTGGAGCCGACGAAACGGGAGGCGGAACCTCACGAATACTGACACGTTGGGCATCCTCTGACAGCGTGAAGTTGGGGTCAAGCTTCTTGTTGGAGAAGCGCATCGTGAAGTGTTTGATGTTCCCGCGGCTCAGGTTCGTGAAGCAGCTCTTGACAGATGAATGAAACTTCCGCATCACATTGTAACGCAAATTGTGGGGCGTCTCGTGCACCCAAGCTGGTGGAGGTGCAATACCTTCTGGGTACACGACAGGTTGGCGATGATTCTTACTAACAAACAGCTTCTGAAGGCTACCGGAGTTGTGGTCGCCGGTTGCTCGGAAGTAGTTGACCGCCATGTTGTGCGTTGCTCTGCACGTCCCCATAAAGCGCCTTAGTGTCTGCCGTTGCTCGCGTGTCGGAAAGAGGCGGTAGCGTCGCGAGCGAGTCAGCAAGAGCTTTTTCTCGACGAGCACTTGGGCCTTGTCGGCATCTCTCTCTTCATTGAACCGAGCGTACGCGAGTTGGTTCGCCTCCCCCCACGAGTTGAACCCCATCAATATGTCCCGCACGTCGGTCGCTGTGGCCTTTTGATCTTTGATCGCCGCCAGCCCTGATGCAAACTCACCGCGCCTCGCATACGCACGAGCCCGAGCTTCATGATCTTGCCTGCTGACTGGCCATGTCTGGGTGTGGGGAAACACAGCGAGGTCCTGCAACGTGCGCTGGATGGGCATCTCCGGCTGCCGCGTCCTGATCTTAAACCATGAGTGAAAGCTGGTGTCTTCTTGAAGCTCTCCTCCGGCTGAGATCTCACGCTTGTACTCGGCACCGAAGAGCTCGTCCATCGCATGCCACTGACCGGGTGTCAGCTTATTCTGCAGCGGGCTGTAGTCGCGAATGTTGAAGAACAGGACGTGCTCCACGAGCTCTGCCAGCGAGACCAGTAGCTGGCGTGTCTGCAGTGGTGCTCGCTCAGAGGTCGGCACTGCAGCTGCGAGCTCTCGTAGGAGATCATCCAGCTGCCGCTCTTGACGAATCTCCTGCCGGTGCACCGCAGCAGACAGCACCATCCACAAGATGTTGGCGTAGTGGAACTGCAGGAAGTGGCGGACCCGCATGCAGACGAGCTCGTCCGACGTGTGCACGAACACGAACCCCCGCACGACGGCAAACGCATCGCGGAACCTCCTCTGGATTCGAGCCAGCAAACGCGGTCGCCGATTCCGTCGCACTCCTTGTTGGACGGGCTCCTCGGCTGGATGATCATCTGCGTTTGGGTTACCACCACCGTCAACGCCAAGCATGGAGTCATCTTCATCTGGCGGACGCTCGTGCCGAACGACCGCCCTCATGATCGCGACAGAGCAGAAGAAGTTGTGATGCTAGTGAGGAATTGATCGAGAGATCGCACCGTTGGAGAGAGAAGGGGGCGGATACTGTCACCGCTCTTTCGCTCTCCAACGGCGTGATCTCTCGTTCGAATCCTCACTAGCATCACAACTTCTTCTGCTACGACTCCACTACCATGTCCCTAGCTATTGGGAGGACAACGACTTCGTCGCCTGCGGGCGGTGCAAATGCACGCGCAGGTTTACCGTGGCAGCGTCACTGCTTCAGCTACCTGTATCCATCACTTCAACTTGCCAAGGGGGGAAAGCAAATCGAGAAAGGCAACACATGCTGCGCTTCATTACCGAGCGGCTGGATGCTAATGCGGGACGTCGTAGGTCTCGTCGACGCCCTCGGCGATGATGCGCGCGACGTACGTGTCGCCCACGACGTTGCAGACCGTGCTGAAGCGGTCGAGCAGCCAGTCGATGGCCACGAGGTAGCTGAAGGACGCGGGCATGGGCGCACTCGGGTACACGGTCTGCCACACCGAGTAGATGACAACCAGGCTCGAGTTGGTGATCGGCGCCGTGCCCAACGACCCCAGCAGCGAGATGAACACGATGAGCGACAGCTGCCACCAGCCCAGCGACAGCTGCTCCTCGGACGTCGTCACCAGGAACACCACGGCCGCTGGGAAGTACATGGCCGCGCCATTCTTGTGTGCGCTGCAGCCAATTGTCACCACGAAGTGCAGCAGCCCACGCGACACCTCGTGCGTCGTCTCGACGCACCGCAGCGTCACGGGAAGGGTTGCGATGGACGAAGCGCAGCCAAACGCAAACATCGCCGCGGGAAGCATGGCGCGCATGTACGGGAACGGGATTCTTGCGGATTGCGAGCCAAATGACGAACGGAAGAAACACCAGCTCGAAGATAAGCACCGACAGTAGGTATCCGAGGATCATGATGCCCACATGCGTGATCGACGATGCGAGCTGCGACTGGCTCGACAGCGACCCAGCCACGAGCGACACCACGGCTAGTGGACTCCAGTCGATCAGGTTCTTGATGACAATGAAGAACACTTTGTTCATTTGATTGAGCACAGCAAGCAATGGGCTGTGCTCGCGGGAGCTAACTTTGACTGCAGCTGCGCCAAAGATGAGCGAGAACGAGATCACGCTGAGCAGTGTGCCGTCCTGGAAGCTCGCAAAGATGTTGATCGGCAAGAGCTCGTACAAAATGCTCGTGATTTGAGTCGTGATAGACGTTGCAGCACTCTCGGTTGCATCTGCTAGGATCACGCCCGTCAGATCAACCATCTGTAAAGTGACAGAGCTGCTAGATGCAGTGTTCGTCGCCGAAGTGCAGCTGACCGCTCCAGTTTTCGAATCGGCCGCCCAAAACTTGCCGTCGGCGCACTTGACCTTGAGAAAAGCTGTGCTGGACTCGACCTGTGAGGTCACTGTATCTGGGTGCAAGTTTCGAAACATCATGGCGATCCCCATCGAAAGAATCGCCGCAACCGTGGAGAGACCAATGAAGTACAGAGCTGTTTTGGTGCCGATAACAGACACCTTCCCGATGACAACGATTTCCGCGACACCGGTGGTCAAGCTCGTGAAGATCATGGGCATCACAAAGCACTTGAGGACTTGGAGAAAGATGCTTCCCGGCAGACTCACAATCGCGGTAACATCTGAAGAAACTTTGAGACTTGACAACAAGATACCAAACAGCACACCAGCAAAGGCTCCAATGAGAATCATTGTCGTGGGTTGGCGAAGAAAGGCGCAGCGTCGATCTTCCTCCGGATAGTCTGGGTACGCGTTGTCTGCTCTGTCCGACTGGAGGAACCGATTCGGCGAAGCTAGCCCCGAGGCGGACTCGCGACCGAACTTGCGCAGGTGAGTGTACGTATTTGCATCGGTGTAGTGCTCAGGCACGCCGATCGACTCGGTGGGTGTGATCACATCCTCGCCATGTCTGTTGATGGCCTCGGAGTTTTCGTAAAGCACGAAGCGCGGTTGACTACTGCCTGGACGCATCGCAAGCGACTTCTTGAGCTCTATCTAAGAACTGCCCGACCAAATTGCGCAAAGCGCCATCGGTTATATTTTCTGGCGCTGGCATTTGCTCAACAGACAGCCCGCGGACAGTCGCCGGGGGAATAACGATCGGTATGCATGGTGTGACGTGCTCACGCCTTGTGGTGTGCATGTTCAACCCAGCTTCTTCGCTCCTACAATTCTACTCCTGCCCAATGCTGTAGGTCTCATCGACTTGCTCGGCGATAATCCGCGCAACGTACGTGTCTCCAATGATGTTGCAGACGGTGGTGAAGCGGCCCACAAACCACGCAATCGCCACGAGATAGCTGAATGATGCCGGCATGGGAACCCCTGGGTAGACCGTTTCCCAAATGGAGTAGATAACCACAAGACTTGAGTTGGTGATAGGGGCCGCACCGATAGAGCCGAGAATCGAGACGATCACAATCAGAGCAGCCTCGACCCCACCGATTTCAAGCTGTTCCTCGGCGGTTGCTACCAGGAACACCATGGCTGCCGGAAAGTAAATCGCAGAGCCATTCTTGTGCGCGGTGCAGCCAATCGTGAGCACAAAGTGCAGTAGCTGGCGCGAAACCTCGCGGGACGACTCTACGCAACGAAGCGTGACTGGCAGGGTCACCAGAGACGACGAGCACCCAAATGCGAAAAGGGCAGCTGGGATCATGGCTCGCATGTACGGGAATGGATTCTTTCGGAGCGTGAACCACAGAACGGCTGGGAGAAAGATGAACTCGAAGACAAAGACCGTGATGAAGTAGCCGAGCATCATGATACCGACGTGTGTGATGGCTTCAGCGAGGAGCGACTGGCTTGACAGCGATCCAGCGACGAGTGAGCACACGAAGATCGGGCTGAAATCAATCAGACGCCGATGATCGTGAAGAAGACCTTGTTCATCTGATATAGTACCGCAAGCAGCGGACTGTGCTCGCGACGGCTAACTTTGACCGCCGCTGCGCCAAAAGCAACCGAAAACGTGATTACACTCAGCAGTGTGCCATCTTGAAAACTTGCGAAGATGTTCTGCGGCAGCAACTCGTAAAGGATGCTGGTGATCTGAGTCGTGATGGATGCGGCAGCGTTCGCCGTTGAGTCTCCGAGAATGACACCTGTCAGATCGACCATTCGCAGCGTCACCTCGGTTGCACTGGAGTCATCATTGATTACTGATGAACATGTCATGACGCCTGTCGTCCCGTTGGTGGCCCAAACCGAGCCATCTGCGCACTTGACGTTGAGAAGTGCAGTGTCTTCTTCGATCGACGAGTGTACGCTGTCTGGGTGTAACGTGCGCAGTGACATGCTGATCACCATGGATAGGACGGATGCGACGGTCGAGAAGCCGATGAAATACGCGGTGGTTTGCGTACCGATAACCGAGACTTTTCCGAGCAGCACGAGGTCTGCGACGCCTGTTGTGAGGCTCGTGAAAATCATGGGGATCACGAAGCATTTGAGCACTTGGAGGAAGATGGCGCCAGGCAGGTTCACGAGCGCACTCACGTCCTTGGAAACCCCAAGCGACGACAGCAGCGCGCCGAGAAGCACGCCGAAGAAGGCCCCAAACAAGATCTGCACAGTTGGCTGCCGCAGAAAGGCACAGCTTCGCTCTTCTTGGTCGGGATACGCGGCGGGAGCCTCCTCGGGGCGGCGAAGGAATCGCTCGGGGGTGCCCGCGCCCCCTTTGGACAGCCGATCAGCGTCTTCGATCTTGCGTCCGTGCGCGTACATGTAGTCATCGTCGTGGTGGGTATAGTCGCCTGGCATGCCGATCGACTCGGTGGGGGTGATCACGTCGGGGCCATCGTGTCCGTGGTGGCCCTCGCCCGAGAGGTCGACGGTCGGGTCCGGTGTTGAGCAGCACGATGCCTGCCATGCGCTTGGCCATGGTGCAGGCGAGGAAAGTGACGGCTTTGGTCAAGAGCTGTCCAGGTCGAAACGAGCGCCGCTTCACCCGAGCAGGCGATAACCGCCTCACGCTGTGCATGGGGCGTCGCTTGCTGCTGTCCCTTTGCGCCAGCGAGGCGTCGAGCGCGGGAATGCGCTCATGACGGCGCCACTGCTGCCGCCATTGCTGCCGCCGTCGCACCCAGTGCACCTCCATGTGCGAGGCATCCTCGCACCTGTAGCTGTCGGCGGGTTGGATGGAGTTGGCATGATACGCTGATACATTGCGTACGTGGCGGGTGGATTTCGAAGGTGACGCGGTCGACATGGCTACGCTCCGATTACTCTTGTTTATTGTATACGTCCATTGCGTCCGCTCTTTGCATGTCCGCGTCTGCGAAATGCCATGCTGACAGCAATCTCGCGGACGCAAAGCTGGAGGTCCATCTATTCCCACAGGTACCAAGTCCATTTCAAATAGTCACGTTAACGCAAGACGACATATCTATTCCCAGAGGCTATCGCTTCCCACAAGCCCGCGACCGGCACCTCCCGCCAGTGCCCGCTCCCCCCCTCACATTCGAACTCGCCCTCCGGCCGCCACGTCGACTCGACTCCCCCCGCCTTGGCCCATGCCGTGCTTCTTCCGTGAGTGCGAGCCCTCGTGGGAGCTGCAGCGCCTGGCGCTGGCCTTCGTGGGCTTGTACGCGTACCACATGGTGACCGACAAGCTCTTCATCTCGCCGTTCGTGGACTGGATCATCCGCCGCCGGTGGCTCACGCCTGACAAGCGCGACAAGTGCCGCGAGTCGCTCTACAAGAACGCGGCGGTCGGCGCCTTCTTCCTGCTCGGGTTCTCGGTCGGCCACGACAAGAGCTGGTTCTTCAACCCGGACGAGTACTTCGAGGTCTTCCCCTACGAGGCGCCCCGAGAACCTGCGCTGGTACTACATGATCTACCTCTCGTTCTGGTTCCAGAGCGTCGACTTCATGCTGCAGCTCACCAACAGCCACTACAAGGTCAAGCGAAAGGACAACGCAGAGATGCTCGTGCACCACTTCGCCACCATCTCGCTCATGGTCTTCTCCTACTACTTTGACCTCACGCGCGTCGGCATCTGCGTGCTCATGCTGCACGACGTTAACGACCTGCTGCTCGAGACGGCCAAGTTCTTCGTCTACCTCGAGCACGAGCTCATCGCCAACATCACCTTTGGGTTCTTCGCGCTCGTCTGGTTCATCGTGCGCTGGTACTTCTTCGCCACCAACATCCTGCTCAGCGTGTACTACAACGCCTACGACCAGATCCTCGTGCCCATCTTCAACGCCGGCGTCTTCTACGGCATCGAGGCCCACATCTGGTACTACGTTTGGTGTGGCTTCTTCTCCTTCCTCTCGCTGCTGCTCGTGCTGCACATCTACTGGGGCGTTCTCATTGTGCGCATGGTTATCAAGGCGCTCGGCGACGGCAACGTCGAGAAGGACATCCGCAGCGACTCGGAGGACGAGGGCGAGGATACCAAGGTCGACAGCGGTAGCAAGCCCTCGACACCCACGGCGGACGGCAAGCCCAAGCGCCGCCGCGCACCCAAGGCCGAGTAAATCGCGACAGCCTTACAGCCACCAGCCAGGGAAGTCAAGTAGGAAAATAGAGAAGGCTCCAAGAGGAGGCAAAAGTTGTGAACGAGACTGCTTGGTCATAGTGACTGACTTTTGAGATATCAAGTCCCCCGTAACTGCTAAGTGAGCATGAAGACGAACTCGGACGTCGTGCTGTTCCCAGTCGATGGCCACGATGACGATGCGGATCTTCGACGCCGAGCGAATCCATCGGACTGGACATTTCACGGAGTTGCACCGAAAGCCGTCGGTTCCAATGCTCCCCGAAACTTTGTATGCTGGTGAGGAACGACGCTGTGCCGTGCTGCGAGATCCGACAGAACTGATCCTCATCGTGACTTCCTTCGGCGTACTTCTCGGCGCCTTGCTGTCGAGCCTCCAAGTGTCGACAGATGTGACTGCACTGGTCAACCTTTCTGGAGTCATGTTTCTTCACATGCTCAAGTGCTTCGGCATGCCCATGATCGTTACGAGCCTCATCACTGGAGTCGCAGATACGGTGCTCGTAGGGAAGGTCTCTATCATCGGAACAGGCACTGCCGTGTACTTCATCGGGATGTCGCTGATGTCAGCGATGCTGTCCATGGGGATCGCGATGGTGCTCCGCCAGCTCCACTCGAGTGTTGGGCACGGATCTAGTGCCGCTGCAACGGGATTCCTGGGCGTGCAATGCGGAGACGGCAGATTCTGGGCCGCAAATGACTCGACTGGCATCATCCGCTGCTCCTCCGTGAGCTCTGAGAAGAGCACGAAACTTCAGGTGATCGACCTCACAAGTGTTGTGCTTGGCAACTCTGCTATGCGCTCTGGGTCATCTGTGACGAGCCAGATCAGCGGTATCCTCGCCGACATTTTTGAGAGCTTCCAGGACGGCAGACTGCTGAGTGTCATCGGCTTCTCAGTTGTGTTCGGCACTGCCGCCGTCAAGGTCAGTACACGTGAGCAAAGTCTACTGCTCGCGGTGCTGATGCAGATGAACCACATCTTCTTTGTGATCATCAAGACGCTGATCGACTGGAGCCCACTGGCTGTTCTCTCACTCGTAGCGGGATCTTTGTCCAGCCAACCCACGTCGGCGTTATGCTGCTCGGGTTTCTCATCGCCGTCACGATTGTGGAGCTGGTAGTCTGCCCTATTGCGCTCTATCTCGCGATCCTCACGAACCCATTTCCGTACATACGCGCCATGATCCCAGCTGCTCTATTCACGCTCGGGTGTGCTTCGTCCATGGGCAACACTCCCCGTGACGCCTGCGTTGCGTCGAAGCGACCCGCGAAGTGTCTCGAGGTCTTTTCCACTTCGTCGCCACCATCGGCTGCAGCGCACACAAGTACGGTGCGGCCATGTACTTCCTTGTGGCCGTAAGGTGTTCCTCGTAGCCACAGCAGAAAACGATCTGGACCTTGGCTGGTGGCAGGTGTCGCTCATCTTGCTTATCTCGCTATTGGGGTCGCTGGGTACGGCGCCAATCACGAGCTCGAGCCTCGCCATCATCTACTCAGGTGTGGCAGACCGTGTACCCTGCCTCACCAATGCCCGCATCCTTTAGCTATCTCGTGCCCATGGACTGGTTCGTCGACCGTGTGCGTACAGTCTGGAATGCGGTCGGCGACGCCTACATCGCGCGTGTCATCGCCGAGCAAGTCGACGAGGTCTTCGACGCAGCTCAGAGGAATCAGTAGAGAGAGAAAGAGAGAGCCTTAGATTGGGATTGTTGGAGAGATGAAAGTGGTCACTCATCGATCTGCCAAACCCCCAAATGCTCATCCCTTTGCTGCGCCTGCAGGAAGAAGTTGCGTCCAGTCAAGCGATGCAAAGCGGAGATGCAATCGATGCCAGTCGTCGCGCGTCATCGTGGCATCGACCTATGAACGCGCGTGCGTGGGGCAATTTCGGATGACTCACTCTTCTTGGGCCAAAGTCGGTACAGTAACCTGCTGCCCTCCGATGCGCATTCGACAACTTTCGCGGTCGCTGGCAGGAAATGCGCTCAACCGCGAACCCGCCGACTATGCTCGAGGACTCGGACAGCACGTGCAGCGATGTGGGCAGCGTGACGGGGCTGGTGGTGGACTGTGAACCCGCCATGTCGATGGACGGCTGGGAGTCGCCTTCGGCCGAGTGGACGCGGAGGCGGAAGCCCCCGACAAGAAGTGGGAAGATCAAGAAGGCGAGCTTGAAGGCCAGAGCACCACCGTCGCCTCAGCCGTTGAGGCTGCGCACGTACACGGCCCGGAGGGTGAGTGACTCGCTGTAATGGAGTTCGTCGCCTAACCTTTCGGCTCACGCGAGAGTATGCGCAGAACGAGATCGAGAGGCTCATGAGCGAGCTGCCACAGCTAGAGGCGTACGCGGATCTCCTGAAGCAACAGGCGGTGCGCCAGAGCGGCAAACCTGACGTCGATCGACAAGCAGCTGCTCGTCAACTCCAAGATGCGTGAGCTCGCTTACCAGCAGCAATTGGCGGTTGCTCGCGCGCTATCGGCCATGTCCAATCTCTCGGTGCGCCATGCTTCCTTCATCTCGTGTCTTTGAAGTAGCAGCGACTGATCTCGTTGGGTGGTCGAGCAGTTGAAACAGCCACTCATGCTTCCTCTGGACCGCGCGATCTGCTTGCCAAAGGACCCGGAGAGCCGCGTGAAGACGCTCTTGAGCATGCGCGCTCGCGTCCTACGAGACGCAAGGATTTTTATGGAGAACCGCACATTGTTCCTCGATCCAGACACGCTCCCATGCCATGAGCAGTCGGCGCACGTGACATCCGACGGGGGACACTTGCTCGACCGAGTTCGCGGCACTGCGACTCGACACAAGCATGAGTGTCAAGGCTGTCTTCGATGCGCTCTGCGCCGTGCTGGCTGAGCAAGACGTCGTCATCTCGGAAGTTAACGGCGACTGCACCGTCACCGAGGCCTGTGGACGCGGTACCGGAGCTCCTGCGCCACGGGATCACGCACCACCGCCGGGTGAGCTCTCTTCCCGGTGGGCTGCTCGTCGAGTCGAACGGCGTCATTTTCTCCGAGCACCGCGAGGCGGACGTCGTCGACGAAGAGAAGCGACCATCGTGGTGCACGCCGTGGAGAAGGACGAGCTGCGTCCGTACGCGACGGACGAGCAGCTTCGATTGGACGTGTCGGCGGCCATCAGCGTCCGCGCCGTTCGCGGAGCCCTCGACCGGCAGCCGCGCGTGGTCCTCGCTCGCAGCATCTTCCTCAAGCTGCACAGCAGCGTCCCTGGTCGTGACTCCGGAGGAGATGCGAGCCTGTACGCGACCGGCTCATGCAGCACCGCCGCGTGCTGCTCGACGCCCTCGCGGCGCTAGGTCACCGCCGCGTAAATGCAATTCTGTAAATATCATCCCCACGCCCTCCCCCCACCTGAATGCAGCATTGAACCGCCGCCATGAGCCGCGCGTCGACGCACTTCGTGAGCGCCAAGGCGGCCGCGCTGGACGTCGCCAGTGGCCTGCGCGTGTCTGCAGACGGCCGCGCGGCCGCCTCACTGCCGCTCGTGGCCGTCGGCGGCTGGGACAACCGGGTGCGCGCTCTGTGGCCGCCGAACTCGCCGCGGTCTCCGCTCACGAGCGCCGCCCACAGGTCAACCACGTGTCGCTGCACGCGCCGACGCCGCTCGACGACCTCCGGTGGGTCTCCAGCGCTTCGTTTTCGTGTAGGTTAGCAGGGAGGAGCTCACGAGCGCTGGCAGCGGCTGCGAGCTCGCCGCCGGTGGCGCAGGCCGAGCACGACGGAGACGTGGCCGCGTTGCGCTTCGTGCGCGTGGACGGAGGCGAGCGGCTGCTGGTCTCGGCGTCCTCGGCCGGCGGACTGCGCGCCTTCCGCGTGCAGGAGGACGGAGGGGCCATGCTCGCGCGCGTCGAGCTGCCGCACTGGGCCAAGGTCTTCGGAGACTTCGGAGCCACGAGTCTGGACGTGAGCGACTCGGGCGGAGCCGCCTGTGAGCGCCAGCACGAGCGGCGCGCTCGCGTGGATCTCGCTGGACGAGTCCATGAACATCTCCACCATCGGTTCGTGGTAGTTTTGGGCGCGAGGATGCTACGACCAGTGGTCTCACTAGATCCATGCGGCGACACAGAGAACAAGGACACTAGTCGTTTGCCGCTGCACGCAGTCAAGCTACTCGGGCGAGACACGGTTGCCGCGACCGTCGGGTGCGTGCCGACAGCCGAGTACTCCTTTATCAAGAAAGTTCTAGCTGACGAGCTGGCCACTCACCACACACAGCGCGGCGCCAGGCAGCCAACTGCGTATCTGGGATATTGCCGCTAACAACCAATTCCCGGTGACCTGTGTGCAGCGAGTACGTAGGCAGCTGGATACTCACTGTGCACTCCTCTCACCTCATTCCTGGTTGAACGTGCATCAGCACCAAGACGAACGCGGTGCTCACGTCGATCGAGACGCACCCAACTCGACCAGAATTATTGTTCACAGGCTCGGATGACGGTCGCGTGTCTGTGTGGGACCGTCGTCGCCTTGACGCGCCGTTCCGGTCGGAGGCGAAGCATTCGCGAGCAGGTTCGCAGTAGCAAGTCGTGCTTGAGTGTTTTGGAGTGCATGGTTGACGGGTTTGTGGTGCCAGTGCGATCAATCAAGCTGCACAATGGGTCGCCGCGATACCTGTTCTCTGCCAGCGATGATGGACTCATCAAATGCTGGGACTTTCACTACGGACGGCGCGACAATGATCCTGTCGAGTATGAGCGTCGCAGCCTGAGTGTGGCTTCGGTACAAAATGGGTTCGGTAAGCGCTTCGACGGTCTCGAGGTTGATGGTCTCGCGGTCAAGCATGTCGCCCACGGACCGCTCCCCTGGAGTGCACTCGCTATCCACGCCGCGAGCGACACGCTGGTGGCAGGATCGGACGCGCAGTCGCTTGTTATCGTGCAAGGCGCATCCAAGGTGATGGTGGATGTGTAGCGAGGGCATGAAGCTAGATCGATTGCATCGCATTGCATGCGTTGCATCGTGCAGTTTTTCACGCGAGACAAGTTTTACATTCGTTACACAGCGGCTTCGTCCTCACCTTCGTGTTGATCCGCTTCGTTGTTGTTTTGGGCGGCAGCTCTCGATTGGTCCTGATTGTCTCCTTCTGATTGACCCGGATCAGCTGCCTTGCTGGGCCTGCATTTTTGGATTCCCATTTCATCGTCAGTGCACAGCAATCGTTCTCCGTCGCAAATCGGATTGCAGGCACTTACGTGTAAACCCCATCGGGGAGCCTCAGGCTTGGCGCGATATTGTCCAAAGCAGCCGCCGCCGACAAATACACAATCTTGCTGTAGAAGGTGCTGCTCACAGTTCTCTTGGCCACGAGCACAAGCAACTTGAGCCACATGCTGGGGTTCAGCATGTACACGAACCGCAGCGCTCGTTGATGGCGAGCCTTTTCCGCTCCAAATATATGGAGTAGTCGAGAGAACCACGTAGCCGCAGCGGTTGTTTGGTTTCCAGCAGAGTCCTTAACACCGCCAGGAGCATCATGGACGTACAAGATGCTGAAATGGCCGGAGCTCCCGACTCCTGCACTGCTACGCGCCACCGCAGTCTGAAGGATATAGAGCGCAAACAGCTCTACTCGGGAGAGATCGAGCGCTAGCGGCATGTTGGACGCGATGTACACGACGACCGGAGCACCAGACAGGTCGACGCCACCGAAATACAGGAACCTGCGTGCGTGGAGATCCGCAAAGTCGTCGCTGCTGGTGGCGAGAGAGCTCGTGCTCCCGGTGAGTGCGCGCTGGAGACGATCTGCCGCGTCTTTCTTCCGCTGGCGATCTGCTTCCACAGCAGCTATCACTGCACGTCGCTGCCGTTCCTCCTGCGCACGCCTCAATCGCTCAACGCGGTCGGCATCCGGATCCGTTGTCATGGCACGAAATTGCTGAATGGCGATGTCGGCGTCTTCCTGCTCTCCGTCTGACACTAGAGAGCACACACCACCACCGGATTTTAGGTTTGCATCTCCACTTTTCCGATCCAAGAGTGCGTACGCACGGGCATCGTCTGCTTGGTTGTCGTCGCACTCGCTCGAGTTGCCGCGACCTGACCGGAACAGCGCGCCGATGCGGATCTTGCGCTCGGCAATGATGGGCTCGCCAAACTCGTCGCCTGGCAGAATCTTGGGTTAGCGTTGAATGTTACACGAAGCACAACACGGATCTTGTCGGCTACCGAGGTCTCTGCCGGCCAGGAGACTCGCCGAGCGCACCTCCTCCCGCTCGGAACGCGGGAAGTAGAGCGGCAGCACGTTCTCGTACATGAACTGGTCCTCTCGGTTGTCCACGACGAACACGACGTGGTCGAAGTCGCCGCCGTAGTGCTCCAGGAAGCGCCGCACCGTTCCTGGTATCAATCGCCACGCACACCACAGCAGCATTAGCCATCGTCCGTCCTGCCCACCACGTCTCTCCAAGCAGCTCCGCACGGGCCGCGATGTGAGTGGCCTCCTCGCGAGGGTAGCTCTTGCGCAGCGAGTAGATGCAGCCGACGCCGATGGAGCGCAGCGCGCGCTCCTTGGCGGCCTGCAGCACGCCGCGGTAGCAGGCGTGCAGCGCGTGCTCGGCCGCCGTGTGGTACTTGGCGCTGTACTTTGGGTCCACCGTGTGGATGACGAAGCGCGCCGGCAGCTCGCAGCCGCGCGTGACCACCGCCTCAGGCCGTGCGGCACGGCGCGGCCGCCGCGCACTCGACGCGCATCTGCGGTCCTGCGGCCTCGAGCACTTCGCCACTGGCGCCCCAGCCGTCGCGCAGCCACTCGTTGGTCGCGTTCACGATCGCATCGGCGCGCAGCCGCCAGATAGGGCCGCGCCACAGCGACAGCTTGGCGTTGAGCGCTGCGTCGACGCGGAACGGCGCGCTGGCGGGCGGTGAGGCGCCGCTGCTGGACGCGAGGGGAGCCGTGAGCGCGAGCGAGCTCTCGTGCGCCCACGAGACGAGCGCGTCCACGGTCACCACGGCCGGCTGCTGCTGCATGGCGTGATGCGGATCCAATGCGCCAATGCGACTTTTCGCGAGGATCGCGAGGGTTTCGAAGCTGTGCAGGATACCAACTTGAAGCGCATCCTTCGCGAGTGTGGTAGACCACCGTGCCGCCACGCATCAACATGTGCACGAGCTTCGGCTCGGACTTGAGCTTCAAGAATGCTCGGCTGCGAGTACAAAGGAGAACATCACACCCATACTCGATCAGCTCGAGTATGGGATCTCTCCAACCTCGCCGAGGTGAACAGCCTGATTGATCACTCGAAGCAAACGAACGAATTGCACATGAGTCGCACAGCGACCTTCGACGACCTGGAGAAAGAGACCTCGGATCTCGATGGCGCTCCTCGTCCACAGCTGAACTGACAATGGTCTCAATTACTCTAGTAGCGGGAATCAACCGAGCCTGTTCGTCTCCATCGGCCACAGCTACTACTGCTGCAGAGAGCAGCAAAAAAGGCTAGCCAAGTATTTCCCTATTCGCAAGACCGCATCATTTCCATTTGATTTACAGCGGAACACCGAGTCGGAAAGAAAAACAAAGCTACATGCAAATGGACTACGACAGGCAACCTTCAGCACTATTCACTGGCGGCTCTTGGCGCTCGCCTCGACGCTGGAGCGACCATGGAAGCCGTGCTGGATCTCGGCAATCGTCAGGTCCGACGTCTCAGGCACCATAAAGTAGATGAAGATGATCGCCAGCGTGCACGTGCCCAGGAACGGCATGAAGCTATAGCTGGTGATCGCCTCCTCGAGGTATGGGAATCCAAGACCGATCGCGAGCGCCGCGAGCCACTTGACCATGACGAACAAACCGACGGCGTTGCCGCGAGCCGAGTCCGGGAAGAGCTCACCGATGATCGGCCAAAGGAGCGGACCGATACTCAGGTCGAAGCCGACCACGTAGATGCCAAGGAAGACGACCGACAGCCAGCCGATGCTGTATACGAGTGACAGCGTCAGGCCGATGCAGCACAGGGCCATGACAAAGATACCGGTCAGCAGCATCGTGCGCTTGCGGAGCTTCTTCGAAATCATGGAAGCGATAGGCACCGGAATCACATTCAGGACGTCGAGGACCATCAGACCCGCGCGCGAGTCGTGGAGACCAGCATCCTTGAGAATCGACGACGAGTAGAAGAAGACGGCGTTGATACCAACGAGCTGGTTGATACACGTCAGACCGAACGCGACGATGACCTGGCGACGGAACTTTGTCGACAAAATGATCGACCACACACTGTCTGACTTCACCTCAGTCGGCTCCGCACTCATCACCGAAGGCAGCTTGGAGCGGCGCTCGTTCGCCTGGATCCAGCCCATCAAAGCACCAACGTTCTCCTTGCCGTACAGACGACCCAGTGCTTCCTCCGCCTCCGCATCCCGGCCCTTCGTCACCAACCACACCGGACTCTCCACCATCACCAAGAACGACAGAGCAAGGAAGCCGAGAGCGTTCAGGATCGGCACAGCCGCGATATAGCGGAATCCCGATGCCGTTCCCCAGTACCAGAACGTCGTCGCCACACCGAGGATACCGAGAGTCGCGGACAGATGCGTGTTGATGCCGAGCGCGTGGCGGTTGTGCGGGGTCGAGATCTCGCTGAAGTAGGTGTTGACGACGGCCATGGCGATACCGTTGGCGATACCGACGACGAAGCGACCAGCAGTAAACCAGGCAGCGCTTGGAGCAGAGATCTCAATGATACAACCAGCAATCATGAGGACGGTATTGTACCGCAGTGCCTGGCGGCGACCGAACTTGTTCGAGATGGTACCCGAGATAAAGGAACCACACATGCCGCCGACGATCCACGCGTTCACGAGTAGCTTCCACGTCGTGGCTGTGTGACCAGGGAACATGAGGCACGTGCCTTCCTCGATGGGACGAGCCTTACACTCTTCCGTGTTGCTGAAGAGGCTGTAGTTGACTTGAGAGTTGGACCAACCGTAGTGGAAGGCCTCGAGCATGGCGGTGAAGACGCAGACGTAGAGCACCCACGTGGGCTTGAGCGAGCGCTCCTCGGCCAGGAGCTGCGGCGGGAGCTGTCCGCCAGGCGAGACGGCGATGGAGTAGCCAGGTGTTCCCGGCTCACGGTTTTGCGCCGTCATGTGAGCTGACTGGACTTGGCAGTTCCGCTTGCTTGGGGTCGGTCTTGCTTCGAGCTCGAGCTGGCAAATTCGGAAGTGAGCGAGATGGAGGAGGGCGACGGTCTCGAGTTTCGCGGTCTCGAGATGGGGAGTTCTCTTGGAGGTACGCGCGAGCGCTGGACCGTCCGTTGTCCCGTGGTGTTTCCCACTGTGGCGGTGCAACCAAAGACTAGTTGAAGCACGACTAACCAGAGCATCACCGCCGATTAGTGGATATTAGAGAGCCCAGCCCGACCACGCGAAATGTACCGATCGATCGTGAAAGGGATGATCAACCGGATGCGCACGGAGCTGATCCATGTGGTATCCTCGCAGAAATTCGCGATGACACACTGCCAACATGCCGACACCTTGCGCTTGTGATTGTGGTGAGGGCGTCGCCTCGGGGAATCTGCTGCCAGCGCATTGTTTGATTAGCCGAGCAACTATCGTTTTAATTTGGCTGTCATCGAGTTAATTTGGCTTAATCTGTTTCTTGTGGTTTTTGGACTTCCAAAGTGGTTATTGATAAGACCATGGGAGCTCCGGCTATGTTGTTGTGCGTTGCACCGGCCGCTCTCAGGACATCCTCAATGCTGAGCGAGGGCGAGGGACAGAGATGGTGAGGGGTGAGCCAGGATATGTGGTTGAACTTTGGTGTTTGGGGGAGGATTGTCCGAGCAGAGCACCTACATGTACGTATTTTTTCGCGTCCATTTGGAGCCAACTTGGTCCTGCATTGCATTGGTGCATTGCGTCGGTGCGATCCCAGCAGCTCTCGACAGCTTTTCCGTTGCTGCAAGCACTTGTCCACAACTATCCTACGGACGTGATTGCTTTCGCTTTGTTTCCCTTGACCATTGCATTGTTTGCAGTGTGCTTTGGAGAGAGTTGAGCTGAGTTCTTCTCCCGACGTCCCAAGCACCGGGCAAAGTTCAAGTCGACTAAAACGCTAGCGAACGAAACGATGCAGCCACGCGCCGCTGTCACCACCCTTGCTTCAGGTTTGCTGCGTTGCACGGAGGCACTCAGACTAGTCCACGTCAGAGCGCCCCTCCAACGCCGGTCTGCTTGAAGTTCGTTGTGGAGCACAAACAAACTCGGTTCCGCGCAATCCACTCACGGTCAATCAATCAATTCCTGCACACTCATCACTTTGACGGACCGAAGCGGGCAGCATTCCACTGCACTTGACAAAGAATCGGAGAGCTGGTCAAGTAGCGCCTCAAGTCCTTAATCGCCTTTAATACGTTGCCTGCTCCGTGGAATCATTGAGCCGTCGCCAATGGCTCATGAGTTGTTGCTTCGTGCGGCTCTGAAAACTCCACGTGGAGGGAGGGTCCATGCTACAGTGTACTGTAGCAAGTCGAGAGCACGACGGGTGGGTGCATCGCCACATGCACCTCAGCCAGTCATGCGTGCTCACACCTCGTTGGTGCGTCGTCGTCGAGACCCTCCCGTCGACGCCATTGAATGCTATATAGTACTGTACTCCGTTCTCTGGTTGCCCACCACAAGAGTCGTGTACCGGTACAGTACTGCACCACCCCAACCCAAGCAGGGGTCTCCTGCACACTCATCAGCTAGTAGACGATGCAACACAGTACAGTATACTGTAGTGTACTGAGCTGCGCGCGGCCACAGGTTTTGCGCAGGGTCTTGCAGTGTGCATGAACTGTACAGTGCCGGCGATGCGGCATGGCCGTGCTTCCCGGTGAGACCACGCATCCGAGGGTGTAGAGAAGCTTCTGACGACGTTGTGATTTGTGAGAATCGGCCACGTGTTGCCGGTGGTGTTCTTACGGCCGGCCTCGAGCCCCATACTACAGTATTATAACGACAGCCCAGGGCCGCAAGTATGGTGTTCATGTACCGACGAGAGCGCTATTACTGTGCAATGACGAGTTCAGAAGTGGTCAAGGGCAGCGCAATCGGCGCCCGCAATACGCCATGTACACTTTGCTTCAGCCTGTAAAGACGGCGGTGTGGAAGATAATCTAGATTACGCCGGCCTTGAACTTCCTCTCGGAAGTACTACATTCTTCACCTCGCCTCGCTATCGCCACCACGCACCAACCCGAAAACCTTTCATCTCAATCATCTCACTCCGTCGCAATCATACGGAGCATTTTGGTGCACCCGGTACGCACTGTCGTCTAGCGCCGCCGCCGTCGCAGCAGCAGCAGCAGCAGCAGCAAACTAGAGATATAGTGTGATGGCGTCTCAGTTGGACAGTGGCTTCACGATTGCGGGATGCCGTGGTTGAACTTTTCAAAGACAACCGGTAGCTGATGGATCAGAGCCGCACTAGTTCTATCCAAAGCATCCTAAATCGATGCTCCTCCTTGGTTCCTGGGGGCTGCGCTCGACACTTCCATGCCGTCTACGCGGTTCTGTCATCGCTCTAGCTTCGGGGGCACTGAGTTGCACCGGGTCGCTTGAAACAAGCAGTTTGCACAGTTTGCACACGCTATCGTGGCGACCTCTCTCCTCGAGCGGCGGCGGTCTGCTTGACCGAGGTCACGGGCGATGCGTCAATGCGATCACTTCTGAGGATGATACGTTGATGAAACTGTGCTGTGCTGTGCATCAACACGGTTTCCGGTCTTTTTGAGCACCGAGCCACACACACAGCATTTCTGGGTATCTGGGGACTTGCACCCCAACTCCTTTTCATTTTTCCAAGGGCACTTGTGCGCTTGAGGTGAGGTGAATCCTGGTGGTATCATGTTACTCGCTAAACTATCTCCCTTGCCTCATACGATGCACCAGTCCATTGAGGTTTGCTCATGATTATACAGTAGTTTAGTTTAGAGCTCCTATTTGTGGGCATTATATGTGCATGAAGCTCAATAACCATCGTGGTTTTTGAAAAGTATTGTTTGCGCGCCTCTCATTGGTTTGTGCCGCCCAGCACGTTATGTGACTATCGGGTAGTCTCAAATTGACTACTGGGTAGTCAAGAGGTATGCTTCAGATGGCTTTTTTTTTGAAAACCGGACAGTCAGGTTTTCAAAAAAAAGGCCATCGTTGTTGAACTTTGGTGGATTCATCACCGCCGCTCGAGCGACGTCATCACCAATCGTGGCTGCTCTCACGGCTATGACCCGCCCGCCTCACAAAAATCGAGTCGGTTTTTGCACCGTCCAAGCAGTCAACTTGCACTGGGATCGACTTGCACGCGCACCGGGACCGGGACATGTTGACATGCGGATCAAATCCCTTGAGCTGCTGCTGATCGCGGGCGATCGGTCGGTCGGTCTCTTCTCACTTCGCAACTCGCTGCCGACCGAGCACAAGGACCTCAAGCCCGAGTTTCTCCTCCAGCTATGACCGCGCAGAACCACGAGCCGCAGACCCCAGGGTACGTCGTGGCCGTCACGCCCGGCGGCGAGGAGCCCCTGCTGGCGGATGCGCGTACGCTCAAGCCCACGTGGGTGCTCTACGTCTGCGTCTTCACCGCCATGCTCGAGGCCTTCCACTACGGTTGGTCCAACTCGCAAGTCAACTACACCCTCTTCAGCAACACGGAGCAGTGCAAGGCTCGTCCCATCGAGGAAGGCACGTGCCTCATGTTCCCGGGTCACACAGCCACGACGTGGAAGCTACTCGTGAACGCGTGGATCGTCGGCGGTATGTTCGGATCGTTCGCATCTGGAATCATCTCGAACAAGTTCGGTCGCCGCCAGGCACTGCGCTTCAACGCCTTCATTATGATTGCGGGCTGTATCATTGAGATCGTCGCGCCGAATGCCGGATGGTTCACTGCTGGTCGCTTCGTCGTCGGTATCGCCAACGGTATCGCCATGGCCGTCGTCAACACCTACTTCAGCGAGATCTCAACCCCGCACAACCGCCACGCGCTCGGCATCAACACGCATCTGGCTGCGACTCTCGGTATCTTCGGTGTGGCGACGACGTTCTGGTACTGGGGAACGTCATCCGGTTTCCGCTATATCGCGGCTATGCCGATCCTGAACGCTCTCGGCTTCCTTGCTCTGTCGTTCTTGGTGATGGTGGAGAGTCCGGTGTGGTTGGTGACGAAGGGCCGGGATGCGGAGGCGGAGGAATCTCTGGGTCGTCTGTACGGCAAGGAGAACGTTGGTGCTTTGATGAACTGGATTCAGACGAACGAGCGCCGCTCCAAGCTGCCTTCGGTGATGAGTGCGGAGCCGACTGAGGTGCAGGCAGAGACTATCGTGACTTTGCTGACATCGTCCAAGTACCGTCGCCAGATCATCATTGCTTTTGGTCTGACGTGTATCAACCAGCTCGTTGGTATCAACGCCGTCTTCTTCTACTCGTCGTCGATTCTCAAGGATGCTGGTCTCCACGACTCGCGCTCTGGTCTGATGATCATCGATATTCTGAACGTGATCCCGGTGCCGATTGCTGCGATCATGACCAAGACGTTCCGCAAGCGTCCGATGCTGCTTTCGGGCATCTTCGTCATGCTTCTGTGCTGCATCGGCATGACGTTCTCGCTCGTGCACAGCATCGGTTGGCTCTCGATCGTCTTCCTGGGACTCTTCGTCGTCGGCTACGACCTGAGTATTGGTCCGCTCCTCTGGCCCATGGTTGGCGAGCTCTTCCCGGACTCGGCTCGCGGCAACGCTGTGGGTCTGTGCATCATGGTGAAGTGGATCGCCGCTCTCGCGATCGGTCTTGGATTCCCGTACCTTGAGGAGGCGATCACCGACTACAGCTTCATGCCGTTCCTGGGCACGTGCACGCTGTCGATCATCTTCATCTACTTTATGGTGCCTGAGACGTCCGAGCTCACGATTGCCGAGATCCAGAAGGGTTTCCGCGGCAGCACCAGTGCCAGCAAGAGTGTGCAGTAGGGTACTTGTTGTGGTGTGTATTTGTAACCCTTAGTGCACATGAGGTATCCCGTACTGGCAGTGGTTATGGGCACGCGTCCCGGGACGTGAGATGGCTATGAAACTCTACCAGCGCCCGCTTGCGAACGCCAGTGGATCTTTCCACTCACGGAATCGTTGAAAGTCGCGCGATTTGGGTTGTCTGGCATCACCACCTTGGTCACCGTTGTCTCCTTCGCCTTTATCGTCTCCATCGTCTCCATCTTCACTCGCTGGCGCCAGGGCTGAACGCCCGTCGCCTGTCTGCGTAATGCCGCCCTCCGTCTTGAGTCCGCGAACCCCGCGGGTCTCCAACTGAATCAACGGCGCTGAGGTAGTTCGGGAGGATTCGGCCTTGGTCACTGTGGGAACAGAGCAAGGAAACCCGAACCGGCTGGCCGTGGAAAAAGGATCGGCGAGGCTTACAGGCAAGGCGTCGCCGTGGCTGCGAGCTGAAAAGGTTGAAGAAAGACTTGGCAGTGCCGCTCCTTCTCGTCTCCATCACCATCTTCGTCGCCGGAAGTATCCGGCTGCTTGGAGTAGCTGCGAGGCCCCGGGTCGTGAGCCGGGAAATGCGGCCACTTGGACTCCATCTTGCAAATTCACGACTGAGGGACTTTGGAGTGCTGCGGTTTGCTCAGCTAGCGAATCGTTCCTCCCAACGAGGGGGCCCTCCTTAACGGCTGCTAGGATCCGGTGGAGCGACGTTGTGGAAAGGATTTAGGACTGTGCGTTGGAATCCACGACGCGGCCAATGAGCTCTCGGCAAGCCTTCTACGCGACCGAGAAAATCCAGTCGAGTAGTGTAGTGTCCGTTGAGTCGCCTAGGCAGTCTTCATGGTGCGCTGGGCTCCAAAGACTCCATGTGTGACCAGCGTTCGTTTCACTTCGTATCATGCAGAGGCTGCATCACTTGTGATCCGTTTATTTATGTCGTAAGATACGACGTTGGGAACCAAGGGGGTAAACAAGATGTGTAGCAAGCACAGTTCAATTTGGACAATGACTGGTTCATCGTTTAGTTTAGCGAGTAACATGATACCACCAGGATTCACCTCAGCTCAAGCGCACAAGTGCCCTTGAAAAACGAAAAGGAGTTGGGCTGCAGCTCCAAGATACCCAGAAATGCTGTGTGTGTGGCTCGGTGCTCAAAAAGACCGGAAACCGTGTTGATGCACAGCACAGCACAGTTTCATCAACGTATCATCCTCAGAAGTGATCGCATTGACGCATCGCCCGTGACCTCGGTCAAGCAGACCGCCGCCGCTCGAGGAGAGAGGTCGCCACGACAGCGTGTGCAAACTGTGCAAACTGTTTGTTTCAAGCGACCCGGTGCAACTCAGCGCCCCCGAAGCTAGAGCGATGACAGAACCGCGTAGACGGCATGGAAGTGTCGAGCGCAGCCCCGAGGAACGAGGAGCCGAGGAGGAGCATCGGCTTAGGATGCTTAGGATAGAGCTAGCGTGGCTCTGACCCGTCATCTACTGGTTGTCTTTGAAAAGTTCAACCACGGCATCCCGCAATCGTGAAGCCACTGTCCAACTGAGACGCCATCACACTATATCTCTAGTTTGCTGCTGCTGCTGCTGCTGCTGCGACGGCGGCGGCGCTAGACGACAGTGCGTACCGGGTGCACCAAAATGCTCCGTATGATTGCGACGGAGTGAGATGATTGAGATGAAAGGTTTTCGGGTTGGTGCGTGGTGGCGATAGCGAGGCGAGGTGAAGAATGTAGTACTTCCGAGAGGAAGTTCAAGGCCGGCGTAATCTAGATTATCTTCCACACCGCCGTCTTTACAGGCTGAAGCAAAGTGTACATGGCGTATTGCGGGCGCCGATTGCGCTGCCCTTGACCACTTCTGAACTCGTCATTGCACAGTAATAGCGCTCTCGTCGGTACATGAACACCATACTTGCGGCCCTGGGCTGTCGTTATAATACTGTAGTATGGGGCTCGAGGCCGGCCGTAAGAACACCACCGGCAACACGTGGCCGATTCTCACAAATCACAACGTCGTCAGAAGCTTCTCTACACCCTCGGATGCGTGGTCTCACCGGGAAGCACGGCCATGCCGCATCGCCGGCACTGTACAGTTCATGCACACTGCAAGACCCTGCGCAAAACCTGTGGCCGCGCGCAGCTCAGTACACTACAGTATACTGTACTGTGTTGCATCGTCTACTAGCTGATGAGTGTGCAGGAGACCCCTGCTTGGGTTGGGGTGGTGCAGTACTGTACCGGTACACGACTCTTGTGGTGGGCAACCAGAGAACGGAGTACAGTACTATATAGCATTCAATGGCGTCGACGGGAGGGTCTCGACGACGACGCACCAACGAGGTGTGAGCACGCATGACTGGCTGAGGTGCATGTGGCGATGCACCCACCCGTCGTGCTCTCGACTTGCTACAGTACACTGTAGCATGGACCCTCCCTCCACGTGGAGTTTTCAGAGCCGCACGAAGCAACAACTCATGAGCCATTGGCGACGGCTCAATGATTCCACGGAGCAGGCAACGTATTAAAGGCGATTAAGGACTTGAGGCGCTACTTGACCAGCTCTCCGATTCTTTGTCAAGTGCAGTGGAATGCTGCCCGCTTCGGTCCGTCAAAGTGATGAGTGTGCAGGAATTGATTGATTGACCGTGAGTGGATTGCGCGGAACCGAGTTTGTTTGTGCTCCACAACGAACTTCAAGCAGACCGGCGTTGGAGGGGCGCTCTGACGTGGACTAGTCTGAGTGCCTCCGTGCAACGCAGCAAACCTGAAGCAAGGGTGGTGACAGCGGCGCGTGGCTGCATCGTTTCGTTCGCTAGCGTTTTAGTCGACTTGAACTTTGCCCGGTGCTTGGGACGTCGGGAGAAGAACTCAGCTCAACTCTCTCCAAAGCACACTGCAAACAATGCAATGGTCAAGGGAAACAAAGCGAAAGCAATCACGTCCGTAGGATAGTTGTGGACAAGTGCTTGCAGCAACGGAAAAGCTGTCGAGAGCTGCTGGGATCGCACCGACGCAATGCACCAATGCAATGCAGGACCAAGTTGGCTCCAAATGGACGCGAAAAAATACGTACATGTAGGTGCTCTGCTCGGACAATCCTCCCCCAAACACCAAAGTTCAACCACATATCTTGGCTCACCATCCTGTCCCTCGCCCTCGCTCAGCATTGAGGATGTCCTGAGAGCGGCCGGTGCCACGCACAGCAACATAGCCGGAGCTCTCCCAGTCTTATCAATAACCACTTTGGAAGGCCAAAAACCACAAGAAACAGATTAAGCCAAATTAAAACCAGCCAAATTAAAACGATAGTTGCTCGGCCGGCTAATCAAACAATGCGCTGGCAGCAGAGGCCCCGAGGCGACGCGCTCACTACTATCGCCAACGCAAGGTGTCGGCATGTTGGCAGTGTGTCATCGCGCGAATCTCTGCGAGGATACCGCATGGATCAGCTCTGTGCGCATCCGCTTGATCATCTCTTCCACGATCGATCGGTACACTCCGCGTGGTCGAGCTGGGCTCTCTATATCCACGAATCGGCGGTGATGCTCTGGTTAGTCGTGCTCCAACTAGTCTTTGGTTGCACCGCCACAGTGGGAAGCACCACGGGACAATGGACGGTCCTGCGATCGCGCGTACCTCCGAGAGGACTCCCCATCTCGAGACCGCGAAACTCGAGGCCGCCGCCCTCCTCCATCTCGCTCACTTCCGAATTTGCCAGCTCGAGCTCGAAGCAAGACCCACCCCAAGCAAGTCCAGCCAGCTCACATGACGGCGCAAAACCGTGAGCCGGGGACACCTGGCTACTCCTTCGCTGTCTCGCCTGGCGGACAGCTCCCGCCGCAGCTCCTGGCCGAGGAGCGCTCGCTCAAGCCCACGTGGGTGCTCTACGTCTGCGTCTTCACCGCCATGCTCGAGGCCTTCCACTACGGTTGGTCCAACTCTCAAGTCAACTACAGCCTCTTCAGCAACACGGAAGAGTGTAAGGCTCGTCCCATCGAGGAAGGCACGTGCCTCATGTTCCCTGGTCACACAGCCACGACGTGGAAGCTACTCGTGAACGCGTGGATCGTCGGTGGCATGTGTGGTTCCTTTATCTCGGGTACCATCTCGAACAAGTTCGGTCGCCGCCAGGCACTGCGGTACAATACCGTCCTCATGATTGCTGGTTGTATCATCGAGATCTCTGCGCCAAGCGCTGCCTGGTTTACTGCTGGTCGCTTCGTCGTCGGTATCGCCAACGGTATCGCCATGGCCGTCGTCAACACCTACTTCAGCGAGATCTCGACCCCACACAACCGCCACGCGCTCGGCATCAACACGCATCTGTCCGCGACTCTCGGTATCCTCGGTGTGGCGACGACGTTCTGGTACTGGGGAACGGCATCGGGATTCCGCTATATCGCGGCTGTGCCGATCCTGAACGCTCTCGGCTTCCTTGCTCTGTCGTTCTTGGTGATGGTGGAGAGTCCGGTGTGGTTGGTGACGAAGGGCCGGGATGCGGAGGCGGAGGAAGCACTGGGTCGTCTGTACGGCAAGGAGAACGTTGGTGCTTTGATGGGCTGGATCCAGGCGAACGAGCGCCGCTCCAAGCTGCCTTCGGTGATGAGTGCGGAGCCGACTGAGGTGAAGTCAGACAGTGTGTGGTCGATCATTTTATCGACAAAGTTCCGTCGCCAGGTCATCGTCGCGTTCGGTCTGACGTGCATCAACCAGCTCGTTGGTATCAACGCCGTCTTCTTCTACTCGTCGTCGATTCTCAAGGATGCTGGTCTCCACGACTCGCGCGCGGGTCTCATGGTCCTCGACGTCCTGAATGTGATTCCGGTGCCTATCGCTTCCATGATTTCGAAGAAGCTCCGCAAGCGCACGATGCTGCTGACCGGTATCTTTGTCATGGCCCTGTGCTGCATCGGCCTGACGCTGTCACTCGTGTACAGCATCGGCTGGCTGTCGGTCGTCTTCCTTGGCATCTACGTGGTCGGCTTCGACCTGAGTATCGGTCCGCTCCTTTGGCCGATCATCGGTGAGCTCTTCCCGGACTCGGCTCGCGGCAACGCCGTCGGTTTGTTCGTTATGGTCAAGTGGCTCGCGGCGCTCGCGATCGGCCTCGGCTTCCCGTACCTCGAGGAGGCGATCACCAACTACAGCTTCATGCCGTTCCTGGGCACGTGCACGCTGGCGATCATCTTCATCTACTTTATGGTTCCTGAGACGTCGGACCTGACGATTGCCGAGATCCAGCACGGCTTCCATGGCCGCTCCAGCGTCGAGGCGAGCGCCAAGAGCCGCCAGTGAATGGCCGGGGTACCCGGCATTGGCGCTGTGGTAGATGGCCACAAAACCCTCCATTTCTACATTCACCTTTCTCAGCACAACGATTTGCATGTAGCTTTTTTTTTTCTCTCCGACTCGGTGTTCCGCTGTAAATCAAATGGAAATGATGCGGTTTTGCGAATAGGGAAATACTTGGCTAGCCTTTTTTGCTGCTCTCTGCAGCAATAGTAGCTGTGGCCGATGGAGACGAACAGGCTCGGTTGATTCCCGCTACTAGAGTAATTGAGACCATTGTCAGTTCAGCTGTGGACGAGGTGGTCACTCTACTACTCTTCCTGAGCGCCATCGAGATCCGAGGTCTCTTTCTCCAGGTTGTCGAAGGTCGCTGATCCGACATCTCGCGCGATGCAAGCATTGCGTCGACGTGGGAAAACTGCGAGGCACGGAGTCTCGAGCCACGCGGCAGAGACTTTGCGGTCGAGGTCATCACCGTGCTAATTCGAGCCAAGCACGCGTCATACCACGAGCCGAGCGGACAGGAAGGATTCACCGGCGAGCAGCACCTCCGCCTTCGACCTAACTCCACGGTGCACCCACGTGGACCGCGTTGCTATGGCCCCCATTGTCGCCCAGCTCACCCTCCCTTCACCTCCGTCCTGCGCATTCTGCTGGTGCAGAATGCCGATAAAGGCGGCCTTTCTCGACTCTATTCACGACGCTGCACGAATCTATTGATCACCTGCCGTGAACGTGGTGGCTGCGCTTCAACTGCCACCTGGAGCATCGTGACGAAAGATGACGGAGAGTTGCAAGTTGGCATACTTCGTGTTGCTGCTTCTGCTGATACTCTAGCGCTTGTTGAGGAGCATGAGGCGCATGCACACTGCAAAGCTGACAAATAAAAAAATAGTCAATGAAGAGCTCAGCGCCAGCGCGGACGGACAGCGGTGGCTGTTGTCGCGACCTTGGACACGCGAGTCCGGGTCGACAGCCTCAACTTAAGCGGCGGTGCTCAACATGACTGCAGTTTTAGAGGCCTGGTCCTCGCGGCATCGGCTGAGTGAGAAGGACCGAGTATCGTGTTGCTGTGGTGCGACGGAAGCAATCGGGGAGGCTGCACCTGCAGCAGTGGGAGTGGCTGCGGGGGTGGCTGCGGCTGCGACGGTAGAAGCGATCATCTGCTCAGCGTTGGAGATGCTATTGTCGCTGTCAGAGATACTCTTCGCTCTGTTGTTGCTGCTGATCACATCACCTCGACGGCAACCGTGCGACACATCACGAAGGAGTTGGAACTCGCCCTGGTGCTGGCGCTGAAGCCTGAACTCCGCGGAGGCAAGGCACGCGTTTACAGATGCCTTATAGGCGATCTCGCATTCGGACGTTGTGTTGGAGACAGTTTTGTGCTCGTCGTCTTCATCCTTCATCTTCTGAGAAGTTGTCCTCGTCATCGTCGTGGTCGATGTCGTCAAAGTTAAGCTTGCGCTGGGCTGGCATACTCTCGCCATGCTCCGAGTCCGAGTCCGAGTTGCAATCGTCGCTTGCGCGATCCCCGACAAGGACCGGAGAAACTGCAGCAGCAGTTGCAGGTGCAGCTACAAGAGAAACATGCAAGTTTACACATGGGCTCTCCTGTTATTCCCGTGAATGCAAACGGAGCTCTGCTCTTGGATGTTCTCCTTTGTACTCGCTGCCGACAATCCTAAATGATCAATTCCGGGATGAAGGTCGTGGGTATCCTGGTGAAGCTCATGAATTATTTACCGGGGGGACGTAGATTGCAAGGCTGGAGAATCCCAAGTCGAGCAGTTCAAGGCCCGTGGTTACCTGTCTGAAGCAGGTCGAGTGCGACTTATGAAGATCGCTTTTGCGCACATAAATTTGTAGATCTGCAGCAACTGACAGCTCATCTGGCGTATTTGAAGGTGAACATTGCATCTGGTGCTTGCATCGCCATGGCATCCTCTCCACCACCCACGGCATGGGGGCTCCAAGCCACACTGAACCCCGACGCCATGGCATGATGAAGCGCAAGTCGCGGATTCAATGTGAGTGAGGGTTTACCTTCGATCTTCGATACATTCCTCCACACAACGTCTCAGATTGAGCGATTTCAGTGATCAAAAACCTCTCATCTCCAATACATCAATCGTCAGCAAACCAGCACTCACCTCTCAGCGACCTTTCCGTTCAACAACACGTCACTCCATTCTCCAATCCCCCAGCAAGGCGGCAAGACCCACCGCCGTCCACCTCTCCACCTCTCCCATCGACCCTAGAGCCATGACTTCCATGACGCTCGCACGCAAGGCGACGCACTACTCGGCCTCCCAGTGGCTCGCGGACGTGGACGACGCCGACGCGCTGCGCGCGCGCCGCGTGCGCGCGGCCGACACGGTGGCGAGCGCGCTGCAGCTGTCGCTGCTGGGCGAGATCTTCCCCTCGGTGGAGCGCGACGTGCTGCGCGACGTGCTGGCGGCCGCCGACTTCCGCGTGGACGAGGCCGCGGCCATGCTGGGCGAGCTCACGCGCGAGCGCGCTGGCGCTGCGCCTGGCGCTGGCGAGCAGCCCGCGCTGTGCTTTCACGAGCTGCACGGCGACGAGGAGGACGCGCGCGCCGCGGACGACGAGGACGACTGGAGCGAGGTCGCGGGCGTGAGCGACGTGGGCGCGCCGGCCGACCAGTGGGTCGTCGTGCAGGACGAGTGGGAGGTGCTGGACCGCGCCGGCGACCGCGTGCGCTCGTTTGCCGAGGTGCTGGCGAGCGGCGGTGGCATCGCGGGGCCGAGCGACGCGCAGGCGCGACTCCCGCGGCTCGCGGTGATTGAGCAGGCGCCCGTCAAGATGCAGGCGCTGGGCAGCAGCAAGCAGCGCGCGCAGTCGGCCGACGCCGAGGACGTCGAGCGCCTGTGCGTCAAGTCGTTCGGCGCGCGCCGCCGCCACCTGCTCAAGCACCACCGCCGGTAAGCGGCGTGGGCGTCCCCATCCGTCGGCAGTCACCGCGGCGGGGCCGAGCGAAGCTCCGCCGCCTGCCGCCCTCGTACTCTACCACCCCCAGGACAAGTCGCCTAGCTCCACAGCAGCATTCCTCCCGACATAATCAGACGCCGCGCCATCGCGTCGCGAAGAACAACCGACTCTTGGGGACACCATACCGAACGCGCATCTAGACCCTTCCGTTTTTAATTATCCATTTTTGCGGTAATATACTTCCTCACAGTATATCAAATACTACAGTAATCGTCATCACGATACCGCTCGCTCGCTTCCCCCTCACTTCCGCGACTGCCCAACATGTTCAAGGTGTACGCGCAGGCGGCGGAGCTGGTGCTGGAGGACTGCCGCGCGGGCGCGAGCGCCCCGTGGGTGCGCGTGAGCAGCTCCGGGGCCGGCGACGTGGCGCTCGAGCAGCTGGCGGCGGCGCCCGCGAGCGCCACGGCCTTCCGGCCCGTGCACGCCGTGTACGGCGTCTACTCGCTGCTGAGCGGGCCGTACCTGGCGGTGGTCACCGACTCGCGCGTCGTGGGCTCGGGCCCGCGCTCCGAGAAGATCTACTGCGTGCTGGCGCTCGAGCTCGTGCCCGTCTCGGCCGCGGCGCACGCCTCCTTCTTCCGCCACGCGTCGGCGCGCGAGCAGAAGGACGAGCGCGCCTACTGCCGCATGCTCAGCGACCTCGCGGCCAGCCGCACGTTCTACTTCTCCTACGATCTCGACCTCACGCTATCCACGCAGCGCCGGTTCACCACGGCATCGGCCGCCAGCGGAACTGGCAGCAGCGGCAGCGGCAGCGCTCGATCGCGCGCACTGCCGCTCGCCGCCAAGAGCGAGGAGGACTTCTTCTGGAACAAGCCCGTGCTCGCGCCCTTCCTCGAGGACCCCGCGCTCAGCGACTGGGTCATCCCAGTCATCTCGGGCTTCGTCAAGGTCATGAAGAAGTGCGAGATCCACGGCCAGCGCTGCGACTTGCTATTCTTCACGCGCCGCAGCTGGCGCCGCGTCGGCACGCGCTTCAACGTGCGCGGCGTCGACAAGGACGGCTTCGTCGCCAACTTTGCAGAGACCGAGGTCGTGGTCGTCAAGCCTGACCGGTCCATCTGCTCCTACGTGCAGATCCGAGGCAGCATCCCGCTCTACTGGGACCAGCTCGCCACGCTCAAGTACATGCCGCGCACGCGCTACGCCTTCTCGGCGCGTGAGAGCATCGTCGACTGGAACGAGCTCGCCTTCCGCGCGCACATGGACAACATCATCCAGCGCTACGGCCACATCACGTCGGTCAACCTCATCGACAAGGCAGGCAAGAGCAGCACTGTCCGCGACCAGGCGCAGCTCGGCACCGCGTACGGCAAGTACGTCAAGAAATACAATCAGCAGTCGCGCGCCTCCGACTCGAGCACGCCCCCGCCCGTGTACAGCAGCTCGCCCGTGCAAAAGCGTTTCGGCAACTCGGCCAGTTTACCCTTGAATGGCAGCAACTCGACAGTCAACTCGCCCACGAGCGCGTCGGGCAGCAGTGGTGCGAGCGGCACAACAAACGGATCGCTGCAATCAGCCGTGTCCATGCCGATGAGCGCCGTGCAGGGAGCCTCTTCAACAGTGCTCTCGCAGCTCTTTGCTGAGCCCATTGCGTACGTGTGGTTCGACTTCCACCACGAGTGCCGCAAAATGCAGTGGCACAACCTCTCCAAGCTGCTTGCAGAGGTCCAGGACCAGTTTTCGCAGTACGGCTGGTTCGAGTGCGACGGCGAGGGCCGCTTGATCTCGCGCCAGCGCGGCGTGTTCCGTGTCAACTGCATGGACAACCTTGACCGGACAAACGTTGTCATGAGTCTCTTCGCGCGCCGCTGTACGCTCACATCACTTGGGCTGTACCGCGACGACTCGAAGAGCGTGCTGGACTCGCCGTACGAGAACTTCGAGCTCGTGTTCAAGAATGCGTGGGCGGACAACGCCGACTACGTGAGCAAGATGTACGCCGGCACGGGTGCGCTCAAGACCGACTTTACGCGCACAGGCAAGCGCACCGTTGTCGGCGCGCTGCAGGACGGCGTCAACTCGGTCACGCGGTATTACCTCAACAACTTTAGCGACGGCGTGCGCCAAGACGCGTACGACCTGCTGGTTGGGAACTACGCGCCGGACAAGCGGGACGAGTCGCCGTTCACGTTCCAGCAGCAGCACAGCCTGGTGAACCTGCTGGTGGAGATCGGCATCGCGACGCTGGCCGTGGTGAGCGCGTCAGTCACGATGCGCTCGGACGCGACGCCGCTGGGCGATCGCGTGCGCGACGGTCTGGTGGTCGCCGCCGTGCTGTTCGTGGCGACGTCGTACCTGATCATCAAGAAGGGCAAGTTCCGCTCGCTCGGGCGGCGCTACGTGTGCAAGCCCGCGTTCTGCTCGAGCGGCTACATCAAGCGGAAAGACGTGTAGATAGAGCAGCGCGGTCGAGTGAGGTACTGTAATGCACGTAGCCATTCGAGTGGACTGTTGAAGTACGTGGCATGTCACGCTGATCCGCTGACGACGCTTCTTCAGTTCCCTTCGGCCCAGTATGGGTCACCAGCCCGCGAATTTCCTCCAATGGCGGCGCGCGCTCAGCGCATCATGCCAGCATCGGCGAATTCGGCCGCTTTCGCGGGCTCGCGACCTTCGGCGCCGTTCCGCCGCGCGTTCGTCGCCATTCGCGAGCTTCGCGGCGGCCGCTCGAGCGCTGGGGGCGGCGTATGACGCGCTGCGGGGCGCTGGCGGGCGCGCTGGGCCTGCGGACGACGCTGGCGGACGCTCTGGGCGCTCCCGTGGCGTCTGTGAGGACGGGCAAGCGCGACTCGCAGCTGGACGAGGACGAGCTGATGGACGTGGACCTGTGCGAGGCTACGGACGCTGAAGACGGCGCGTGGCCGGTCGTGCACGGCCGGATGCCGAGGAGGAGGGCGCTCGTGTGGTTCAGGAGAGACCTGCGCATGCACGACAACGTGGCGCTGCACGCCGCCATCGCAGAGGCGCAAGGCGCCGACATGGCCATACTGCCAGTGTACATCGTGCACAAACCCGAGCGGCAGCGCTGCGGACCCGTGCGGTTCCAGTTCCTGCTCGAGAGCGTGGCCGACCTGCGGGACTCGATGGAGAGAGCGGGCTCGCAGCTGCTCGTGCTGCGAGGAGAGGCGGCAGACGTGCTGCGCGTCGTGCTGCCGGCGTGGGGCATCACCGATCTCTACTTCGAACAGTTCGTCATGCCATACGCGGTTGCCAGAGATGAGGCCGTGCGCAACATGGCCGCGCACTTTGGCGTGAACGTGCACTCCTTTCCCGGCGCCACGCTGTACGACTGCCACGCGATCATCGCCAAGAACGGAGGACATGTACCGACCAAATTCGATGATCTACTCAGGCTTACCGACGAGATGCCGCAACCTGCACAGCCGCTACCGGCTCCAGTGGTCATCCCTGGCTGGGCGACCTCGCGGCTGGAGCTATTCGCGCTGCTTTACGAGTTCTGCCAGACCCTGCGACCAGTCCTTGGAGCCGACGCGCATCATGCAGCGGCAAGAATAGCGGGCGCTGTCGTTCATCACCCAGGAGACTCGAGAGGGTCCAGGTCTGGGGGCGAGCTGTTTGGAGTACCGCAGTTAGAAGTATTTGGGATGGAGACGCCTCCTCCCCACCCGTTCCTCGTCGGTGGCGAGACCCGAGCGCTGAAGCTGCTGGAAGAGTTCTGCGCCGACGAAGCTCGAGTCGGGTTGTTCCAGAAGCCGCGGACATCACCAGCGCTGACGGAGCGACCGTCAACTTCATGCCTCAGCGCGTACATCACGTTCGGATGCATTAGCCCTCGCGAGTTTTTCTACCGCATCATGTTTATCCAGCTCAAGTATCCTGGCCAGAAGGGTCCTCCAGAGACGACACTCGATGGCCAGCTGTTGTGGCGCGAGTTTTTCTACTGCTTCTGCTCGTCGGTCCCGCACTTTGACACACAGGAGCAGAATCCCATGTGCAACCAGATCGCGTGGCGGCTCCCTCACGAACCCGTGCCCGGCGAGGCCCGAAGCGGCGACGCGGCTCTGGCGGTGGAGCACTTTGAGTGCTGGAAGAATGGGCGAACAGGCTTCCCATGGATCGACGCCGTCATGCGGCAGATCAAGGCGGAAGGGTGGGCTCACCACGCTGGTCGGCACGCGGCAGCTTGCTTTCTCACGCGCGGGGACCTGTACATCTCGTGGTTGCGTGGCGCTCACTACTTCCAAGAGGTTCTCATCGACATGGACTGGCCGCTTAATATTGGCAACTGGCTGTGGGTGAGTGCGAGCTGCTTCTTCCGAGACGTCAAATCTGTGCACTCTCCGTCGCTATATGTGCAGCAGTGGGACCCGGACGGCCACTACATCCGCAAGTACGTTCCCGAGTTGCGGGACCTGCCAACGCGGTACGTGTTCGAGCCGTGGCGAGCACCGCTGAGCGTGCAGCGCGCCGCCAAGTGCCTGGTGGGCAAGGACTACCCGTTCCCAATCGTGGACCACCAGAACGCGTCCCGCAAGTGCATTACGGGCCTGAGCCGCGCCTTCGAGGCCGAGGCCACCCGTACATAGAGAGCTGTTGACCGTGTACAGTACGTTAGGTTGTAGCGCAAAACCCTCCGTCAAAAAAAAAGAAAGCAGTTGCCGTCAACTTCAACTTGCTAGCGGACGCCGTTGCGCCAGTCGAGTCGGTCTCCTTATCCGCCAATCGATCGTAGCTGTTGGCTCCAATGCTGCATTTTCGTCCAACCGCGCGTCGGATACCCGCGCATACAAACGCCAAGAGCGCTGCTTCCCCACAATCGCAAGACGAACACGGCCGAAGGTCATGGAACGCGATGGCTCGGCGGCGCGCGGCGCGGCGACCAGAGCTGCTTCGCCCCCAGCCGAGCGCAGCGACCTGCTGGACCTCGAGTCGTTCGCGTCGGCGCTGCTGGGCGACGCACCGCTGGACGACATCGACCCCGCGATCCACTACCGGCTGCCGGTCGAGGTCGACGTGCTGCCCGAGAGCGAGGCGCCGCCGCCCCCCGCGCCGTCGTCGAGCGCCGCAGAGATCGCTGCGCGCGTGGCTAGCGCTGACGCGGAGCTGCTGGCGTCGCAGGAGCTGCGGCTGCAGCGGGAGCAGCAGGAGGAGGAGGAGCAGCGGCAGCAGCAGCGCCCAGACAAAGACCAGCCCATGCGCGCGCTGCTTTGGTTCCGCCGCGACCTGCGCGTGCACGACAACTGGGCGCTCTCGGCAGCGCTCAAGCGCATGGCGGAGGTGGAGCACGCGTCGCTCATCCCGCTCTACATCGCGCACCGCCCGCAGATCATGCTCTGCGCCGCCAACAGGTTCCAGTTCATGCTCGAGAGCGTCACCGACCTGGCAGAGGCCGTCGGAGCGAGAGGATCGCAGCTTGTTGTCGCCAGAGGAGACGGAGAGGCCGTGCTCAAACGACTGATCCCTGCGTGGGGCATCACGCACCTCTTTTTCGACTCGGCGAGCGAACCATTCGCGATTGCGCGTGACGAACGGGTCATCGCGCTCGCGCAGAAGCTCGGCGTGCGCGTCGAGGTCACACGCGGGTACACGCTGTACGACCTCAACGCTGTGCTCGCGTGCAACAAGGGCAAGGCGCCAAAGACGTACACGTCCTTCCTGCGCACCGTCGCGCTGTTCCCTGCGCCATCCAAGCCGCTGCCAACGCCCGACTCGTTGCCACCGCTCAAGACGCAGCCCAAGGAGCTGTACCAGAAGCTAGTTGAATATTGGAGCGCAAATGGCGCTGGCCGAGAGTCGTTATCGAGCGACATGGACATTGACGACACGGAGACAGAGGAGCTTCTCGAGAAGATCGCCGGTCCGGAGCGCGAGTTCGCGATGCCAGACTTGCTCGAGTTCGGCTATGAAGTGCCAGAGAAACACCCTTTCATTTTCGGTGGCGAGCAGATCGCGCTCCGCATTCTAGAAGATTACTGCAAGAGCGAGGCGCGGGTGGTGCGGTTCGAGAAGCCGAAAACATCACCCGCAGAGACCAAGCCGTCAGCGTCCACCACTTCGCTCAGCCCGTTCTTGTACTTTGGGTGTTTGAGCGTGCGGGAGTTTTACCATCGCGTGCACGAGATCCAGGAGCGGCACAAAAAGGCCGCATCCGCTCCACCTGTGAGCTTGGATGGACAGCTACTTTGGCGAGAGTTCTTCCACTGCCATGGACGTGCGAACCCATACTTTGACAAGATGGAAGAGAACCCGTTGTGTCTTCAAATTGACTGGCGGTGGCACACGATTCCCGATAGAGAAGAAGACATGACCGAAGATGACAAGCTTGCCAAGGCGCAGTTTGAGGCATGGAAAGAGGGTCAAACGGGCTATCCATGGATTGATGCGATCATGATCCAGCTCAAGGAGGAGGGGTGGATGCATCACCTGGCGCGACATTCGGTCGCGTGCTTCCTCACGCGCGGCGACTTGTACATCTCATGGGTGCGTGGACTTGAGGTCTTCCAAGAGCGCCTGATCGACCACGACTGGAACATCAACGCCGGCAATTGGTTGTGGCTGAGCAGCTCGGCGTTTTTCACGGCTTACTTTCGCGTCTACTCTCCCTCGACTTTTGGCAAGAAGTGGGACCCCGAGGGAAAGTTTATCCGCAAGTACGTCCCAGTACTGGCCAAGATGCCTGCCAAGTACATCTACGAGCCGTGGAAGGCCCCAGTGACTGTGCAGCGCACTGCCGGATGTCTAGTAGGCAAGGATTACCCATTCCCGATCGTCGACCACAAGATAGCACTTCGTAGGTGTCTTGAAGGCATGAAGGCGTCATATGCAGCTGGCAAACACGGCGAGATGCCGGCGCCAAAGTCTCCACTTGGCAGCCCGCGCCTCAAGCGTCGGCGCGAGTCCAATTCGTCGGCGTCGTCGGATGGGTCAGCGAATGCAGGCTCCTAGGCTAGGTGCTTTGACCAAGATCACGCATAACTATTTACTTCTATTTGATATTCATATGCATCGTGCAACTCTAAAAGCACTCGCGTAGCAACAGTAGCAGCATCTCATCGCTGCCGACACTAGCGCGCAGGTTAGTGCAGTAGGTCTCAAAGTGTTCCCAGCCCACAACGCCATCGCCTGGAATCTCGATGGCTCGTGCAAACTCCTGGAACACGTCTGCGGTCGTTGCAAGACCTAGCTTAACGCTGGGGTGATCTGCTGCACGAAAGCTCTTCGCCAATGCAGCTGGAATCACTCGACCCTTGCCGCTCGCTTGCATGGAAGCAAAAACTCGTTGAGCCGCTGCTGAACAGCCCCCACTCAACGTTCCGATAAGTCCCTGGACAAGCAGCCGGACTGCTATCCGTTGACTAGCAGCAGCTGGAGCACCGAATCCCCGCAAAGGCATTCGTGGGTCATCTTCGGGTCTCTGGAGTATTTGTCGGATGTGGTCGAAAAGTGCAATGCAGTGCGCCTCGGTCAGTGCAAGCCCAAGGGTAGTATTCAAGGCCTCACGACAACTGCTTGCCGTGATCGCCGTCGTCTTCGCATCTGTGCTCAGCTCGAGGCGCTTTCGCAATTGAACGATGTCCACAACTGACTTCTGCGCCAGTCGATGACGAATCATGTGCAGCACTATATCTCCAGCACAATTAGATGTAGACGCCGCGAATGCGGGTGCAATGTCCATCGCGGAGCTATTTGATATGTCCTTGAGAGACAAGATTTTCTTGCCAGGTGGCCGCTTTTCCATCAAGTCCACCTTGCTGGTGAAGGCTGCAACTTGCACAATTGGGTTACTTGGCCCCTCGTTGTTGTTGTTGTTGTTGTTATTGTTGGTACTCATTTTGCTGCGCTCTTGCTGGAGCAGCCTGGCCGATACATCCCCAACCTTGACGCCTAGGTCATTCTCAACCTCTCGGACCACATCCGTACCGTCCTTGAGAGTAACGAGCACACGGCGATTCGTAGTGTTGCCGCACCAGCCTACCCCGCCGCTTATGTGCCACGCATTGCGCATCATAAGTTCAAAGTAGTCGTCATCATCGATGCTCGCGCTGATGTTGTGGTAGTAGTGCAGCCACTGGTCCCACGTCACTTTTCCATTGTACGCGCCTTCGACGTCGAATGTCTCGAGAAACTCGCGGCAAACCTGCTCTGGTGTCTTACGACCGGATAGCACGTCTGGATGCTGGCTCGAATCAAAGCCCTCAACTATGTCACTCGGCTCTAAAAGTCCGTTGCCATCTTTGTCCATGCGCTTGAACGCCTCGCGCACAAACACAACCCGTCTCTCGTTCATTGGATCGCGAACACCACCAATGAACTCGTTGAGATCGATACTCCCATTCCGATTCGAGTCGAAATATTGGAATAGGAGCCGTACATCGGCGTCCGCAACTGCAACCTCACATGCGGCGACAGCCTTGCGGAACTCTGCGAGGTTGATCGATCCATTGCCATCTTCATCCATGAGTCGAAACGTTCGACTGAGGCCACAGAATCCATGTGCACCCTTGGCCTTCAGCGCAGTCTTCATCTTGGAGAGAATTGCCTGCACGCCAGCAGGTGGCTCCCTTTTGGTAATTATACTTACCGGAGCAGCACTAGCACCAGGTCGACGGGTCGTTGGTATCCCAGCTGCTGGCATGGCTGATGCTCCTGATGTACTGTTCGCTGAGCTCGCGATGACGTTTGACGGATCTTTACCCAGACACACGGCAATGGCGTCGCTGCCGTTGTTCTTCTTTACCCGACGCTCCTGGACATCCGAAGGTTTGGTAGTGTGGTCCAAAATTTCGTAAGAGCTTGTTCGAATCGGAGCACCAGCCCTGACTTGGCCGCCCGCAGCCATTGCCGCCGCCATCACGCGTGGGACATCTTCGCGTCTTACACCTAAGTCATTAGGCACCTCTCGTACGCTCGAGTTACCGTCCGCGTCAGTCACGAGCACACGGCGGTTTGACGAGTTTGCGCTCCACCCGGTACCACCACTAATATGCCACGCATTGCGCATCATTAGCTCAAAATAATCGTCATCATCGATAGCTGCGCTGATGTTGGCGTAGTAATGCGTCCACTCGTCAAACGTGACTTTCCCATCTCGTTGGCCGCCTCCACTAGCCTCAAATGTATCGAGGAACTCGGAAAATACCTCTTTCTCTGTCTTTCTACCAGAAATGACCTCAGGATGCTTGCGCGCGTCATAAACATCGATAATATCAGCTACTTCAAGCACGCCATTGCCATCTTTGTCCATGAGGTCGAATGCCATGCGAACAAATAGCATGCGACGTTCGCTCATGGGCTCGCGAATACCTGCAAGAAACTCAGAAAAGTCAACCGAGCCGTCGTGGTTTGCGTCGAAGTAGTGGAACAGGTTCTTCGCGTCCAGGGTCGACAGGAAGACACCCGTATCCTTGAGCGCCGTAAGGAACTCGGGAAGACTAATGCTACCATTTCGATCGCTATCCATGAGTCGGAACTTGCGCTGCAGAGAGATAAACCCGATTGCACCTTGCTCTTTGAGAGCAGCCCGGAGCTGGTGGATAACACGCCGCAGTTCCTTGGACTGCTTATTGGCGCTGACCATGCATGCAGGCGATGAAGAAATAGGAGCATTCACCGAAACACCATTTGGCGGAGGAAGGAGGCCGTAGCCTGCCCCTCCGGCAGCCTGTTCCTGATGCTGATCAGCTAGATCCGGTTGAAGAATAGCAAAGGCTTGGTGGCTACGCATTCCCGCGCCACGAGGCGTATGGGTTACACTCAGATTCACTGCAGAATGCGGTGACAGCATGTTCGGAGACAATGACGTCCCACCGTTTCCCAATGAAGACACTGGCAGTGCGCTTGCAGGGAGTTGCCATGTGTTCCGGATCATGAGCTCGAAAAAGTCGTCGTCAGGAACGAAAAAGCTGACATTGTTGTAGTACTGCTCCCACTGCGCAGAGGAAATCCTACCTTCTGTCGCGCCACTCGTGTCGTCGACTACGTCAAAGTTGTCAACGAACTCTTGGAAGAGCTGCTCCTCTGTTTTTCGCTGCGCAATAACGTCTGGATGACGGCTAGCGTCGTAGCTTTGGACCACCTCAAATGGGTCCAATGTTCCAGCCCGCAGCTTATCAAGAAACTGAAAAGCCGCAAGGACAAGTTGCTTGCGGCGAGAGCTCATCGGCTCGCGGATCAGGTCTAGCACGTCTGAGATAGGCACCGCACCTTGGTTTGCGCGGTCCAGGTGCTTAAATAGGCAACGAAGATCCACGTCACTCAGTTGCTGTAACATCGGCTCTGACTTGACCGCACTCTTGAATTCCATTAGGGACAAGCGTCCGTCCCCGTTTTCATCACTGAGACGAATTGCGCGGGTTAGCTCAACCAAAGCGCCAAGCCCACGGGCTTTGAGACTCGCGCGTAGCTTTTTGAGCACGGAGGCGGAGCCTGCATCGAGTCCAGCAGATGCAGATGTTGGTGATTTTACCTTGGTGGGGATAGAGGATGGAGAAGTCGGATCACCCATGCATGCTGCTAGTTGTTCTCCTTTCAGAAACTCTTTGGTCGTGTGAGCTGCTTTCCTCATCGACAGCACGTCGTCTTCTGGTCGAGGACCACGAGAAAGTGGCTTGGTGATTTGTGGTGCAGGCGGCGGAGCCATGGTGGTCGAGATAGTCAAAGCAGGGCGAATACCGTCGCTCACGGGGATTCTATTATCTTGCAGGGCTTCCAAAAGTGACATAGGTGCCGTCGGGTACGCAGCCATCGAGGTAAGCGCATCGCTTGTAGTTGACAGATTTCTGTGGCTGCTTGAGAACTCGTTGAGCGAAGTCCTGGGCGAGGCGCGCCACACGCGCTTGAGCAGCAACTCAAAGTATTCATCGTTGGGCACGTGGCCGCTCAGGTACTGGAAGTACGTCATCCACTGGTATAGACTGACAAAGGCTGTGGTGCCAGTCGAGCTTCCAGTCTGGCGGGTAGCTGCAGCGAACGACTCGAGAAACTCCTGGTGGACCTGCGCTGGGGATTTGTCGCCAAACATGACACTTGGGTGCTTGGTCGCGTCGTGGGCTTGGAAAACGTCAGCCAACGATATATATCCGACTTTCTTTTTGTCAAGCATTTCAAATACACTCTGCACCAAATCGAGACGTGAACCGGTCAGTGGTCCCTGCACAACACAGCAACGCGTTGTCAACATGACTTTCTCTCAAGAAAACACTCAAACAGATGATTCGCATGCGTACACAGATTAGATTCTTGACATCATCTGGTGCGGTACGACCTTCATCCGAACCGCAAAGATACGTTATAATCGCTCGCGCATCCTGGATAAACAAGTCATTAGTGTTTTTTTTTTCTGAACGAATCATGCACCTTGACGAAACTGAGCGCAAACGCACCACATCTGAGATAGAGATACCAGCTTCGGCGAGCACTCGCTTGAGGGAGGCCCTGCCGATGCTGCTGCTGCTTTCACTCGCAGCTTGCTCCAGCGTGAGTCCAAAGCGAACCCACGCCCTGCATGCCGATCAGCTCTCAGTTAGCCCAGCCGGTCTACACCGCCGGAATGGCAATCAAAACACACAAAAACTTGCATGATGCCCTGGGTTCGAAGCCCACCCTGCACGCGAGTCAGCAGAGCAGCCACGTCCACCTTGCCCCGCCGACTGCTGTTGCTCGGCGTTCCACTGCGTGAGCGACGTCGGTGGCGCCATGCCGGCCGTCGGCTGGCGGATCATCAGAAATCCCTTCGGGGAGAACTCGGAGTGAAGCTGCCGGTGAACAACCGCAATGGCAGCGCGCCGTGTCAACAGCGACACTGCTCTGCCCTATAAATGGACCTGTGGGCTCCGTTTCTCGCTCGTTTCCCTCCTTCTCGGCGCGCTATTTCTGCGTGGGAGGGTCCCCGCGCTGCTCTCACGCCGCCACTTGGACCGCGAGCTTTCTCTGCCAGCCCTGCGCGTCTTGCCGCCCTACTTCAGCTCCGCTGGACGCCCGAATTGCCGCGCGACCGGCCCCCGCGCTGGCCCAGTCGGCTGCTTCCTGGCTCCGGCCACCACATGCCGCGGTCAATGGCGAGCGCGACGCTCTCATAGCGCCGCACGGCGTCGGCGCGCGTCGTCGCAGACGCAGCCGGCGGAGAGCTAGAGACGGGGCGTATGGTGGCGGTGGACGCGCCGCAGGCCCACGCGTTGAGGAAGAGCGCGAGCGTGAACAGCGCCTGCATGAGCCTCGCGGCGGCGTGCGACGCTTGGAATCTTGGCTCGAGCGGCGCAAGGCGCTGCGTATGCGACATGCTCTCTGCCGCGCCGCTGATATGCATCGGTTTATGCGGTGTATCGATAGATACATTGAGGAATCAATACTTTACCTAACATCAACTTCATCGCAATTCAGAGTTTACTAGGTTGAGGGAGGTTGAGCATACACTCATCACCGCCATGAAGGGCAACCCATTATGGGCGTTACCAGATCCCGTGGTCACTCGCCGAACCTGACTGGAAGCGAAGCCCATGGCCGCGATGGAAGACGCCAGCGACGAGGAGACACAGAAGCGCTGGACCGGCAGCGAGCTGCTCGTGTGCGCGGCCATCCAACTGGTGCTGGTTAACGTCGCGTACCGCATCGACCGCCGGCAGCAGGCGCCGCTGCTCTCCACGTCCGCCTACGCCATTTTCTTCGGGCTCCTCGTGCGTGCCGCGCCTCGCTCCCCGCGGCGCTCGCTCGCTAACGCTCTCTGTGCTCGTGTCGACACCAGTGCGGCGGACTGCTGGAGCTCGTGTCGCAGGCGGTGAGTCACCCACGCGCGCTCTCCTGGCTGCGAGTTTCGCACTGACGAACGAGAGCTTGCGTGGTGACAGCGCGCGCACGAGGCCGGGCTGGACCCACAGATCCTCTTCTTCGGGCTGCTGCCGCCCATTATCCTCGAGGCGGGCTTCAACACGCAGCGCAAGGGCTTCTTCTCCAACTTCGCAGCCATCCTGCTGCTCGCCATTGGCGGCACGCTCATCGCCACCTTCGTCACGGGCGGGCTGCTGCTCGCGCTCGGCGCCGCCGGCATAATCCCGCTGCTCTCCTCGGCCGAGGCTTTCCTCTACGGGTCGCTCGTCTCGGCCATCGACCCGGTCGCCACACTGCTCGTCTTCAAAAAGTGCAACGCGCCGTCGCTGCTCTTCAACCTGGTCTTCGGCGAGAGTGTGCTCAATGACGCCGTCGCCATCGTGCTCTTCACGCTCTTCCAGCGGCTCATCGAGTCAGGTGACACCGACGTCGACGTGCAGACGGGAGTCGTCATGACGCTGCAGCTCATCGGCATCATCATCGGCTCGATCGCGCTCTCGGGAGCCATCTGCTATTCGTCTGCCTACCTCCTGCGCCACTCAGACCCTTCACTACGCGAGCACCCGACGTACGAGATCTCGATCATCCTACTATCATCGTACGCAAGCTACTTGGCGGCTGATTTGTTCCAGCTCAGCGGTATTCTCGCCGTCTTCTTCAGCGGGGTCTTCATCCGGCACTACCACATGTACAACATCTCGAAGGGCAGCGCGTTCGCATTCGACCATTTGCTCTCGACCATCGCGTTTCTGGCCGAGAACTTCATCTACCTGTACTTGGGCATCAGCCTCATTGCGTACCGCCAGTCGTTCCTCTGGAACTGGCCGTTCGTGGTAGCGAGCTTTGGCGCATGCCTCGTCGCACGTGCATTCAATACGTTCCCACTCTGCTCGCTCGCGAATATCGGTCGGTCTCCTCGCAGCAAGATTCCATTCAAGCACCAGTTCGTCATCTGGTTCTCGGGTCTGCGCGGTGCGATTGCGTTCGCACTCGCGCTCAATGTTACAACTAGCGATCCTAGCCATGCTGCCATCATCAAGAGTTCCACGCTGGCCATTGTGCTTTTCACGACCGTGTTTTTGGGAATGGCAACTGGACCGCTCTTGGCATGCCTTAACCTCACGGGTAGTGACGACAAGAAGACAAATGGAGCTCCCCCACAGTCGATCAACAGTGGGAATGGCTGGAAGTCGACCGATTCCGAGCAGACTCCGCTGTTGGGGCTGGTTGCCACACCCCCAGGCTCGCGAAGTGTGCACACGGCGTGGATTGAGCTGGACGAGCAGTACCTGAAGCCATTATTTGGTGGCCGTCCGCGTGCGCTCAGCAACTCGGGTGTGACTCAGTGGCAGCCTGGAGACTGAGCAGCCATGAGACTCAAACTGGACTTTGTAAATGCTGTAAACAACAAGTCATGGCCCAACGAGTAGTGGGCACACACCACTTTCATGCAGTCAGCAGCACGTGAGCATGTATATGTCAAAATCAATTCCACTTCGAAAACGAGCTCACATGAAATTCCGTTCACAACGCGACCGATGCAGGGGCCACTTGGTGCCAGTCCCGATCAACCTACTACTGTACAAGAGGCGAAGATGTCTTGCCTTGGTGGACGAACTTAAGCACCATCTCACCTTTCTGTTGGTTGCGAGGTGCAATTGTTGCTCTTCTTGCACTATTGCCATATCGATGACCAAGAAGCGTCGCTTGATGAGCGTCGAAGCGCAAGAAGAGCAGCAGCTGTACTAGCAGAAACCCCGATAGCGCCACTTGTGGCCTCATAATGAATCCGAGCGCTGCTTACTGGCACCGTTGATTCTCTCATAGAAGACTCCGCGCCGCGTCTCGCTTCTCAACACACCAAACGAGATTTTGGCATTGACAGAAAGCAAGTAACGCAGCATGACGGACGTGATCGTCAAGGAAGAGACCCAGAGGCTATGGGCAGGAGGAGAGCTGCTTCTTTATGCAGCCGCCCAGCTGGCGCTCGTGAGTGTGGCTTATCGTATCGATCGGCAGCACCGAGTGCCCCTTATCTCCACTTCTTCGTGGGCGATTTTTCTCGGTCTCGTGGTACGTGATCTAGCTATGGCTGGTGTGTATTTGCACAGCGAGCTGATGGAGGAAGATCGGTGTTTGCCAGTGCGGCGCTGTGATAAACTATCTTTCCAAGCGCGTACGCTTTGAGCTCTACATCACCTTGTTGATTCACATCTGCAGCTCTAACCGCCGCCTTTGCACAGCGTGCGTCGGAAGCAGGGTTAGATCCGCAGACTCTATTCTTCGGACTGCTACCACCGATCATCTTCGAGGCAGGCGTGAACACTCAGCGCAAGGGTTTTTTCTCCAACTTCATGGCGATCCTGCTACTTGCAATCGGCGGAACGCTAGTAGCCGCGTTTGCTACCGGTGGTATTCTCATCTGGCTGTCGTCGATGGAGCTTACACCGCCACTGACGGCTGCAGAGGCGTTCATGTACGGGGCACTGATCTCAGCTGTTGACCCTGTCACGACGCTGCTTGTGCTCAAGAAATGCCACGCTCCACCCATGCTGTTCAATTTGGTGTTTGGCGAAAGTGTACTCAATGACGCAGCCGGTTCGTGCTACTCCATCTCTGAAGTTCGTCGGATCCATTTGCATACGAACTAACTGCATCCTTGTTGCACATCAATCGCTCAGCGATTGTATTGTTCACGCTGTTCCAGCAAGCAGCCATGAGCGAAGACGCTCAAGTAAACGCGGAGCTAATGGGATGGCTCTCGTTTAAACTTGTGGGCATCATCCTCGGCTCGGTAATCCTTTCTGGAACAATTTGCTACGCGTCAGCTTACCTCCTTCGGCATGCCGATCCAGTACTCCGGCAGCATCCAACGTACGAGATCTCGACGCTTCTGCTCTCCGCATACGCGAGTTATGTGGCTGCCGAGCTCACGAAGCTGAGCGGAATCCTGGCAGTGTTCTTCAGTGGGGTATTCATTCGGCATTACCACACGCACAACGTGTCGAAGGCGAGTGCGTTCGCGTTCAAGCATCTACTGTCGACTCTTGCGTTCTTGGCCGAGAACTTCATCTTCTTGTACCTCGGCATCAGCGTCATCTCGTACTGGGACGAGTTCCGCTGGAATTGGCGCTTCATCCTCGGCAGCTTCGGAGCCACGCTCGCTGCTCGCGCCTGCAGTGTATTTCCGCTCTGCGCCATGGCCAACTGCTGGCGATCGACGCGCAACAAGATCACGTTTCGCTATATGCTAGTCATTTGGTTTTCGGGACTGCGAGGGGCCGTCGCGTTTGCCCTCGCGCTGAATACGAAAACACACGAGCCGAGTCACGCAGCACTGATCCGGAGCTCGACCATCTTCAGCGTGTTGCTCACGTCGGTCGTTTTTGGCATGCTGATCGGCCCATTGCTTCGAGTGTTAAAGCTAGCTCCTGGACCGCCCATGAACGAAGAGAGCTGTGAGCGGACGACTGGGGATGGAGAAATTCGCGGAGAAGAGACTATGCACGGCATCCCGGAGCAGCGACCACTTTTATACATTCCGACGCCACCGCCGCCATTGGTTTCTCCTCCAGGTCTGCGCAGTGTCCGAGCCGCGTGGGTTGCGCTGGACGAGACATACCTGAAGCCGATCTTTGGAGGACGTCCACGACCGGCTGCCGAGGACCAGGCCGTCGCCAACCTGATGCCATGGGATGACGAGGAGTAGATCTAGCACAACCAGTGTTGCCGTCGTGGTAAGCAGATTTTTTTTTCGCCGAGAGCTTGTACGAGTTCACGTTGAAGTTGTCGTCATGTTGGCGCGTTCGATACGCTCGTCGGGTCCCAGTTTGGTGCTCCAACTGTCGGATCGACGCGAGGAAGTGGCTTCCCCAGCCCATTTGGAAATCTTCCATGACGCTGACGGATCTCGCGAACGCAGCTTGCAGTATCTCGACTTGAAGACTCGCGTCCAGCCGGACCAATGGGGGTAGCCTCGAGCGACATGCCGACCACTGCTGCTCCTGCTGCTGGCATCTCGCTGACTCCACCAGAGCCTCTGTCGACTGGTGAGCCAGCCGACATCCCGACTGCTTCCGTTCCGACCGATACCCCACTCTCCTCCGCTTCGCCTATCGCCTCCGAGCCCCCGGAGCTCTCGGCAACGGCATTGATGATCAAGCGGCGGATCGAAAGCAGCCGCCGTCGCCGCCAACTTCAACGCCAGGCGCTCGCCAAAAAGAAATTGAGCCAGCTGCGTCGAAGTGCGAGGATCGCCAAGGCAAAGGAGGTGGGCAATGGCAGGAAGGCGTTGAAGGCGAAGACATCGGGCAGGGAGGCTGGAGCGAGCTCCAAGATGATGAAGGAAGAGGAGGAAACTCTGGATGATACATCGAAGTCACAGACTTTGAGTCTGATCGACGCACTCACCAACAGCGCGATGCGGTCCGCGAGTGAGCATGGCATGTATGTCATGATGGCGTATCCAATGCCAAGCGGCAGCGCTGCGGCGACCAACAAGACGTGAGCTTCGTTTGCACTCAGCGTGTGTACATGCCGATGTCGTTGTATTGAGCAAACTTTGTTTGGATTGCATCATTTGTGGGTGTTTCCTCCTCAACATGTCGTGACCGACATCGAGCTAATGATAGCAAGGCACTCGTCGGTTGGCAAACCCTCACACAGAAAACGTCTCGTCTTCTCCATCGTGCCGATGCAGCTCCTCCGCCTCGCTACCTTCCTGCTATGTCTCGTGTTGCTGGGCTTCACGTCGAGTGGCGAACGACTGCTGCGGGACTCGAAAGACCTGGACGACGCCGACTCTACGCCAACGCCAGCTCCCACGCCAACCCCCACGCCAACGCCAACTCCCACGCCAACGCCGGCTTCGACTGCTGACAACTCCTTGTGTGATTTCCTCCACTGCCGTCCACGGTCGCTGAGCGCGTCGACGGCCGACTGCCAGCTCTGGTGCAACAACGACAGTGACAGCAGCAGCGCGGCTGCGTGCGCCAAGCAGTGCAAGTGCCCGAGTGCGGCGGTGGCCAACGGCGGGGTCCACTGCAACGGCATCTGCCTGCTCACGCTCTACTGTGCGCGCAACCGCATCCCCAAGTGCAACGTGTACGGCGCGTTGCAGTGCCAGCAGCAGTAGCTCCACATGTGTTGACGACCTGTTACCGTGTAGCCATCCGTCCCGTTCGCTTCAACTTGTGCGCTCGTAAAAACACTTTTTACGTAACAACCCTTCCTTTTTACCAGCAGCTCCGATCGACTGGCTGCCATGGCCGCCGCCTGGGCTCATGCGCCACCAGCGCGCGGCACTTCCGAACCTCCAGCGCTTGCGACCCGGAACTCCCTGCTCCCCATCCAGCAAGTACGTGGAGCTGCCCTCGGGTCGCGCCCTCGCGTCGCGCGCATGTCCTTCGGCTCTCGGCCCTCGCGCCGAGCGCCAGCAGCCGCAGCGCAGCGCCGCGTCGCGAGCCTCCGACCTGCGCGAGGCTCGTGACGCGGTGCTGCGCTGCGGCTCGTGGAGGATCCGCCGTTGACTCCCCGGCCTCGCGGCTCGCCTCAGAGCGAGCGCGGGGCGGGGTCGAGTCGCGGCGGAAGTCCTTGGCTGTACGGGTGGTTGTCTAACATTTCGACTGGTGATGAACAGCCATGGTGCGCATGAGTGTGCTGTCCGACTGCCTTAAGACCATCTACAACGCCGAGAAGCGCGGCAAGCGCCAGGTGCTCGTGCGCCCGTCGAGCAAGGTGATCGTCAAGTTCCTGCAGGTCATGCAGAAGAACGGCTACATCGGCGAGTTCGAGATCGTCGACGACCACCGCGCCGGCAAGATCGTCGTGGAGCTCAAGGGCCGCATCAACAAGTGCGGTGTCATCTCGCCCCGCTTCGACATTAAGCTCGGCGAGTACGAGAAGTGGATCAACAACCTGCTGCCCTCGCGCCAGTTCGGCCACATCGTCATGAGCACCACGTACGGCATCATGGACCACCACGAGGCCCGCCGAAAGCACACGGGTGGCAAGGTCATTGGCTTCTTCTACTAGACGTAGTCGCCGTCGCCTTGACCGCCGGATAGGACCGGGGGTGCTGGAACTCTCTAATACAGCCCAAGCCTTTGCGGAGTATTTATCGTTTTTGTTTCCTCACGCGCGCGTTGCGCAAGTCTTCATAGTGTTGACATCGACTGAGCCAACTCGGAGCCCTCGACGGACCATCTTGCCCAGTATTTATAGGGGAGCAGCGGCGAAACCCCGTCATGCAAAGATAGTTGGCGAGCGCTGGCTATTTTGGCTGGTGACGGCGGCTCAGTGAGGCACTCTGCCAAGGAGAAACCTCCGCAGAGTGAGCCGCGTGCGCCACGTCTCGTCCTGGCGGGTGAATGCCGCGCTCGCCACGGCCGCCATCTCTCTAGCTGGTCTTCTCCAGCCGATCAATCCATCCAACAAGCCAGCTGAGCGTTGACGGAGCCCACACGGTCGGTCGGGCTACATGCACGCTCGGAATGAAGTCGTGCCGCTGTCCGCGACCGAGCGCTCGGGCTCGGCGGAAACTGGGCCACACGCTGGACCAGTCGCACAAGCTGTGCCGGTGCACAAGGCAGTACCCAAGCAGGTTCAAGTCCAGCAGCCAACTCCTCCACCACCAAAAAATAGCGGAGCTTCTCCAGTCGACAAGGTCGAGGCGAATGCAGCCATGAACGCGGAACTCGCATCAGCGCAAGAGCGGAGGGCCAGGCTCGTTCAGTCTCAACGCAGAGACACGAGCTTCCAGATCTTCTACGCCTTCTTCGGCGTCGCGCTCATGGTCGTCCAGATGGAGTACCTTTGGCACGCACACACACGCCAGCTGACAGTCCCGTGCCCGACCATCGTGGCTGGATATACCAATTCCGACTCAACGTGCCCATTGTGTCTAGCGTCGCTGCGAGCAGCAGGCGTCACCACTCCGCGCACCGAAGGCTGGATGATTTTGCACGCGCTGAGAGTGCTCATGTCGTGCAGCACAGCGCTGCTGCTCTACTACACATACCGCTTCTACTCGAGTGAGATCGAGGTCATGAAAATCAAGAACATCGTGCCGCCCAAGGCTACGTTGCTCAATTCGTCGCTACGCAAGAATCTCGTACTGGAGCTGATAGTGTTAGGCATTCACCCGTTTCCAGGACTGGAAAACGTCGATCCGCGGTGGCCAAATCTAGTCGTCACCGCCAGTTTGCTTATGTTCTTGCGCTTCGGGCTCGGTGTTCGCTTCGTCAAATTCCGACACTCGTTCAACTCGAGCAATGGATGGTTTATTGGCACGCTTACAAACGTAGACTTTACGGTCGCCTTTTTCCTCAAGTCAACGCTCAAGAACCACCCGACGCGATTCATCCTCACCTTCCTCGTGCTGCTCATTACCGTCGGGGGATATTCGCTGTTTGTCGTTGAAAGGTTTCTGTGTGCTTTCGTTGCAGGCTCTTGTTGTCAGCCCATGACCTTGCAAGACGCGCTCTGGGTGCTCATTGTCACGGTCCTCACCATTGGATACGGAGACGTCGTTCCCCACACTGCTCCTGGTCGCGCGTTTGCCGTCATCGCCGGAATCATGGGCACCATTACCACAGCTATCACAATCGCAGTCATGAGCCACTACATGGTTCTCACAAGGTCCGAGCACAAAGTCAACGCGTTCTTGAAGAAAGATGAGAACCGGAGGTTGCTCAACGACCACGCAGCTCGTTCCATTCAAGCATTTATGCAGCTGCGGTTTATCCAGCGCCGAATTGACAGGGTCAACGGACGAAAAGGCACCGCAACATCAGTTGGAGCGCTGCATGGTAGTAGCGCAAGTCTCGGGAAAATATTAGCAGGATCGAAAACCGGGAGTGAGGGGAATGTCATCGACACAGAAAAACCTTGCCAATGCGCAGCAGCACGCCGAGACAAAGGTCTTCGAAGTATTGAGGAGGTATCGGCAAGCTAAGCGCCAAATTAATTCACAAGATGTAAGCGATCCAATAGACAAGCAGATGACCATGCTCGAGATGATGGAAGTCAACGTGGAGTATATCCGCACCAAGATCGAGGACCTGGCCACAAATTTGCAAAATGCCGCCATGCTAGATCGTGGGACGCCGAACAATAGCAACCGAAGCAAACGGCGAATACCAGGTGTCGTCTCAAGCACCTCGGCGACGCCTTCTTCTCAGTCATCCCATCAACTCAGTCCGCAACACGCACCTCCAACATCAACGATCGAAGAAGTCGACGAGGCTTCTCAGGTAGACGACGGAAGTGATGGCCGTCACAGCTATCATCATCACCATCGGCACCCCAATCAATTGAACCATCCGATGGATGGACCTTCAAGCACATTCACAGTTGGCAGCACACCAACTCGACTGAGCAACGTTCAGCTACTGCAACAGAGCTCAACAGATGTGCAGCAGCCTGGTCAATCGGCAAGTGGGACAAGCTATACTGCATCACCGCACCTGGGAGGACCGTTGTCGACTACCAACCAACAGCACCTAATCTCTAGCGAAGGCATTCCGGAGTGGGCAATTCTACTCGAGAGCTCACTACAGGCGATTATGGGTCAAGTGATACAGGTGGCTTCAGAGGTAGATACTATCAAGACCAGAGTCCACCAGCACATGGAAAGTGTCGACGCCAAGCTCGTGGATCTAGAGCGTAAGCTTGTTGTCGGTGACGCCCTGAGAGAGATCGCTCGGTCACGGACGGCTCGGCAGTTGTTCAGGAAAGATTCAAACGACGGTCACACCTTGCTCAGGAGAGATTCGAGTGATTCGCACTGTCCTAGTGAGCCTGCTCTTGCCGCAGTTGCGTCAGCCCTTACGACGTCAGCGTCGTTAGCAAACGCAGCAAACGGAAACGCAAATGGTGGAAGTGGAGCAGCTCCTCGATTCAGGAGGATGCTGAGTGGAAGCATGAACAGCAGCAGCAGTAGCCGGCGGCCGTCTGTGCAGAAGTTTGTGACGCAAAGAGATCTCGACGAGTTCCAAGCTGGCGAGTCCCTTGATGGCTAAGCTGCAAAAGATACGGCGGAAGGCAAACTGAACAAGTTCTAGGACCAACGCCTTACCCCACTGCGCTCATTCGCTGAACGTGTGCCTCGACAGTGGCAATTTTGATCCACATGCGTCTACCTCGCTTTGACTAAGGCATGTTCAGGCTTGAAGAGGACCCTCATCGGTGCGCTTGAAAGTGCGTTGAGCGGTATCGTCACAAGACGCTGGAAACTACCAATGCTCGATCGGAGACTAGAGTAGCACCGATCAACCAAAGCAGGAAGGCAATAATTATTATAGACTGATGGAACCTGGTCACATACATGCTTCTACCTTCCAAGCAGAAAAATCACCTAGCAATGGCACCGCAGGACGCGCTTGTAAGCTCGCAGATCATCAATGATGTGTGGCACCTCGTCTTCAGCGACAAGCTTTTCGAGCGGCACAGCGGGGCTCCGCTGACCAACAATATGCACGCGGAGCAACTTCCGTTCGCAGTTCGCCTTTCCGTCATTTGGAAGAAGCCAGCGTCTGTAGTGCTCAAGCAATCCGTCGACCGTGCACTTACCTATTGCATCCGCAACTTGCCGATCCAGTGTGAATGCGTAACGACGGGCCTGAATCTCTTCCCAGTACCGACTTGTCTCGATGCCCAACGTGCCGTCTGGAAGCGTTTTCGCACGCTGCAGTGATGTTATGTTACGCGTGAAGATTGAGTCCTCAATAGTCGAAGGCGACAGCTCTCGCTCGAGATACGCAGGGAACTGGATGCCCACAAACTTGTCGATACACAGTGCGATCTCTCCCGTAGGATGGGACGCCGACTGAACTGCGATGCTAAACCCAACGACGCCGTGGGTATCGCGCACGCAGCAGTGCACTTCGTATCCAAGCTGCTGGATAGTCCGCAATTCGTGAAAAAGTGGTTCAGCCATCAACTGTTGAAGCAAGTCTGCGTACGCTCGGTCCTCAACGTCCAACCTGCCAAGCTGAAAGTACACCTCCACCATGGAGTTGGTCTCCTCTTCGTGCTCGCTCATATCGCGCAAAAGCAAACCGTTTGCCGTGGCAGGGAGCTGGAAGGTGTGTGGCCGAACAGGGGTTGGCGGAGGCGAGGGTGGAGTAAGCACCGAATGTCCAGCTGGAGACGCCAAGCGAGTCACTAAAGGCGACAGCACCGGTGATAGCACTGGCGACAGCAAAACATGCTGCGTTTTGGCGACGCTACTCTTCTGCGACCAAATTGCGTCTTCAACATCGATGAGCAATTTCTTGGCGTCGGACCGAGTAATATTGCCGTGGACAAGCGCACGAACCGTCACACGCGCCTTCTTCTGTTTACCCGGAGGGTCTGACACATGCGTTAGCTCGAATCCATCCTCCCATAGCGTTGACTGTTGGAATTCGATAAGTCCATCGAGAGATACTTGCTCAAGGGCTCGAAGTTTGTCATCGACAGAAAAAGTTTCGCGCTCCAGCAATTGCAATCGCAGATAACGAGCCTTTGCTGCCGGCTTGAGATTCACATTGCGGTACTCTCGGGCCATTTCATCGCGTAGGAGATTAAAGGCGGTAACATCAGCCACCCGGCTCTCAATCAGAGCACGCATTACAACACGAGCGAGCTCTGGAGCCTTGTCGCTAAACCCCGAAACCTCAAGCTCAATGTCCAGGTCACGTACCATGTACCCGAAGCTTAATCCAGCATTATCAGCCTGGTACCACACGTCTTTGAGCTCCTCGTACACAGCTCGCAGATGAAGCTGTGCGTACACATAGTTGGTGGCATTTCTTGTAATCGAGGGAAGGCAGAACAGAAAATTGGCGTTGGTCTTCGGAACCAAAAACGTCGCGTCACGCTTGTACCATAGCTTGCTGCCACGGGCGGTTATGAGTGCTACCTCAGGTGGTGCAGCCTTTCTACTAGGATTCACAAGGATATCTCCTTCAACTGTCAAACCTTCAGCGTCACTGCCGTACTCTTCATCGAGCGGAATAACATCGAACGTCTGAGGCATGAATGGGTTGCTGGCAGGCATTGCGATTTCCACTTCGCCTCCGGGAACATTTGTCTTGTTACTGTCCGCGAGGGGCGAGCTCCAGCGGCCAAGAAGATGCTTTTGAATGTTTTCTATCGAGTACTTGGCCCCGCACCAGCGCTCAGTGCGCCACTTGGTCGCCTCTGTGCCATCGTTCTCAAACGTATGAGACAGTAGGATGATACGTGAGTTCTCGGGCGTCATGAGATCAAGTAACGCACGAGTTTGGGACTCGTCGAATTTTCTTTCAAGCACACCGTACCGCAGAATACCACGGGGACGTTCAATGCAGAATCGATGCTGCATGATGTCGCTAAAGCGGCGGCAGGTTGAGATGGGATCCATCTCCTCTTGGAACTGAAAGTCCATCTCTGTCGATACTCGCAGCTCATCAAAGATCCAACTTGGCAGCTGCTTGTGGCTCTTCAGAAATGCAACAGAGTCGTAGATTATGTGAACAACGTCTTCCCAGTGCTTTATGCCCAGACGTGTAAGCGAGATGTTCATCTCAAAAAGACTTCCAAACGAACCAAACTCGTACGAGTCGCTCTCGGAGACTCCCGCTGTGACTTCAGTGGCCCACTGACGACTCCGAAGTAGCGTCGTCACAGATCCGCGACCTTCATGGCCTAAAATGTGGGCAAGATACTCCCACGGCTTCTGTTGATGCTGACTAAGTAGCGTTGGCAGCGGCCAGTACAAATGAAGCTGATGCGTTTTACGGACAGGAATGATCTTGATAACTGAGGGCCTTTGACCTGCACGCAGTCCAAAAGGCGGAGACATGGAGTCGTACAGCACCATTGGGCGTGTGTCGCGACCATCGGAACCAACACAACGACGAGGAATCGCGCTGAATGAGTCGACGACCATCTTTTCGAGGTCATCAAGTGACTGCTCACCGTAGACACACAGCTTCATCAAGTGTGACGAGTAGTGCTTCTCAAAAAATTCTTGCATCGCGGCCCGCACATCGACGCCTGTCTCCTCTGGAATCTCGAGAAGACTGCGCGAATTGCCCCAGCTAAAGCTATCATAAGGGTGACCTGGAGCGCACGTCTCGCACTGGACCTGCTGTAGCCGCACATAGTCGTTATTCTTTGCTCGGTTGAACTCGGATTCAACTGCGCGTAGCTCACGTTCCATCGCATCCTTCTTGAGAAGCGGAGACACAAAAAAGTTTGCAAACATGTCAAGAGCTGGGGCGAGATGAGATGAGCCAACCTCAAAGAGGTAGCGAGTCGTTTCACACTCCGTTGCACCATTGCTATAGCCGCCATGCGTGCTCAGGAACGCCTCAAACTCATTCTCATCGGGATACTTTGTGCTGCCCATGAAAAGCATGTGCTCCAGGTAGTGCGCGAGGCCACGCAGCTCCGGGGGATCGGCCATGCTGCCAACACTAACCGTCAGACATGCCGCTGCCAGATGCGAGTGCTTGCGCGTCTGGTTTCCTTCGTTGTCGGTGTCATTTTCGTCATCTCCATCTTCAGCTTCACTGCCGTCGCCACTGAAGCTGCTCCTGCAGCTGCTAACAGACACACCTCTCGAACGCCGCGTCGACACACGCGGCGACATCAGCGGCTCTTCATCGGGCTCAGAGACCACGCTGGCGCTCGACGCCACAGGACAGTCGACCGCTGTATTCCTGCTCCTCCTCCTGCTGCTCAAAGCCCGCGTCGGGGTCCACCGGGTTACTATGCACCAGCAGCGCCTCCAGCCCATTCTCAAGCGTCAGCAGCCGGTAGTTCTTCCTGTCAGCGGGCGAGCGGAACGCGTCCAGACACGCCTGGCTCGCGCTCATGTCGAAGGAGAAAGTGCGCGGCTCAATCGGTCGACGCTGAGGCAACCTGCAGGGTGTTCGGGGCCGGGAAAGATCGCGTTTGGAGCGCTGGAGGCAGCTGCGCGTGTCGAATGACAGTGATGACGCCGCGCGGCCTCGGGTGGCCAGGGATAAAGCGGCGAAGAAGCCGCGCCGCGACACTTCAACGCGGATCCCATAAGGTCGAGCTTCCTCTTCGCGCCTTATGACAATCCAGCGCCAGATGGCAAGCGCTTTTGACCAATCATAGCGTTCACTAAGTGTATTTCACCCAATCAGAGGGCTCAGACTAGGTCAGAATTCAGAACCAGATACGTTGCAAGTCAAAAACGGAGCCATCTGGACATGGAGCGCCCCCCAGCCGCCGCCTCACGGCTGGTCCATGGAGGCCACGACGGCGCCAATGGCGGCCGACGACGCTCTGAAGGTCGTGACGATCGTGGCTTTGGCAGCCACGAGCGCCGGCACGCTAAAGGTGCGCGCCACGTTGATGTACGGGCGCAGCAGCTCCTTGCACGTGAGTCCGAGCGGCGTGGAGCCGATGAACTCGAGCGGCTCGGCGATGAGCGACGCGTACATGCGGTCGAGCAGGCTGCCTCGGTGGGCCACGAAGACCGTGTTGCGGTGCAGGCGCAGTGCGGCGTCGAAGCCTGCCTTGGTCACGTACGAGCAGAGCAGGAAGCTGCCGCTGGTCTTCTTGACCGTGAGCTCGAGTTCGTCCACGGGAGCGAGCAGGGCCGACGGGTAGGAGCCGAAGCCCTCGAGTTTGACGACGTCCCCCACGCGGGGCTCTAGTCCGAACGGCTCGTACTGCAGCACGATGCGCACCTCGCCGAGCACGAGGTCCTTCTCGACCTTCTTGGCGCCCGAGACACCGTCGGCTAGGCAGCAGCGCGCCGCGCAACGTGAGCCACGTGTCCATGACCTCCTCCTTGCCCTCCATGAGCGGCGTGACGTCTACCGAGCGCCGTGCCGATGACCGATCCGCTGGACATGCCGACGACCTCCGTGGCCATGCCGGTGAGCGAGTCGTCGTTCATGCAGTCGACGACGAGCTCCATGCGCACGTCCGAGTGCTCGTCGAGCGGCTGGCGCTTGAGGTTGAGCTTTGGTATCTTGAACTCGAGCAGCTCGCGGCGCCAGTTGGGGTTGTCGTTGTCCTGGATGGTCGAGCTGCGCGCGCTCTGCTTGCCCAGCCGGAAGATCACGTACGGGTTGCACGTGCGCGTCCAGAACATGGACGACGCCGCGCGCAGGTTGCGCGCCTCCACCAGCCGGATGCTCAGCGAGCCCGCCACGCCCTCCTGGTGGTTCACGTGCTTCTCGTACAGGTACGCCGTGCGGTCCTCGCGCACGCGCGCGCCGGGCCGCCGCGCCAGCGCCATCTTCTTCCCGTCGTCGACTGCCAGGGGCGGAAGAACGCCTGGTGACCACATTCGTGACGCGCCTGCCGTGACGCGCGGCGCTGAAAATGGCCAGTTTCAGCGCCTTTTCAGCCAATGAAAACAACTATAATCTGATGGAAGACGACCATTGGACGAAATACCGCTGCAGCTCCCCACCACCAAACACCTCCTTGGGGTCAAGCAGCGGCGCGCGGCAGATCTGCTCCCGAGGGTTTGGCTGCAGGTGGAGCTGCAGGCGTCGCGACGACCATGGGCAAGGGCATCAACACCAAGAAGGCGTCGGCCGACAACCCGCACCGACAGGTGCCCAAGCGGCAGAAGGCCGCCAACATGCGCGACAAGTCGACCATCAAGCGCCTCAACATGTACCGCAACAGCGGCGCGATCCGCAACAAGGCCGGCAAGGTCGTGGGCGGTACGCTCATGATGAAGGGCAAGACCGGCGGCCAGGAGATCACGCGCACTACGGGACGCATCCAGCCCGACCGCCGCTGGTTCGGAAACACGCGCGTCGTGGGCCAGAAGGAGCTCGACAAGTTCCGCAACGAGATGTCGCTCAAGGCCGCCGACCCCTACTCGGTCGTGCTGCGCACGCGCAAGCTGCCCATGGGCCTCGTGCAGGAGGCCAAGGAGACCAACACAGTCGCGCGCATGAAGCTGCTCGAGACCGAGAGCTACGACGACGTCTTCAACGGAAAGCGCTCGCGCAAGCGCGCCAAGATCGAGTCCACGGACCTCGCCTCGCTGCTCGCACGCGCGCAGCAGGGCTCCGAGAAATACGCCGAGTCGGGCATTACCAAGGACCGCGACGCCGTCGTCGAGGCGCAGGACTTCCGCGAGGAGGTCTCGCATGACGTGTTTAGCAAGGGCCAGTCCAAGCGCATTTGGGGAGAGCTCTACAAGGTGCTCGACTGCTCGGACGTCGTCATCCAGGTGCTCGACGCGCGCAATGTGCCTGGCACGCGCTGCGAGCACGTGGAGCGCCACATCCGCAAGAACGCGAGCCACAAGCACCTGATCTTCGTCATCAACAAGTGCGATCTCGTGCCCAACTGGGTCACCAAGCGCTGGGTGCAGATCCTTAGCGAGACCACGCCCACGCTCGCCTTCCACGCGTCCATGAGCAACCCGTTCGGCAAGGGAGCGCTTATCAACCTGTTGCGCCAGTTCGCCAAGCTGCACCAGGACAAGAAGCAGATCTCGGTCGGCCTCATCGGATACCCGAATGTTGGCAAGAGCTCGGTCATCAATGCGCTGCGCAAAAAGAAGGTGTGCAAGGTGGCGCCTATCCCGGGTGAGACCAAGGTTTGGCAGTACATTACCCTCATGCGCCGCATCTTCCTCATCGACTGTCCCGGTATCGTGTACGACACGGGCGACAACGAGATCGAGACGGTGCTCAAGGGTGTCGTGCGTGCCGAGCGTCTGCCGCAGCCAACCGACTTCATCCCGGCCATCCTGGAGCGCGTCAAGCGCGAGTACATTGTGAAGGTGTACGGCGTTGATGAGTGGCGCGACGAGTGGCACTTCCTCGAGCAGCTCGCAACCAAGTCGGGCAAGCTGTTGCCGAAGGGCGAGGCCGATTTTAACAATGTGGCCGTGCAGGTCATCAACGACTTTCAGCGCGGAAAGCTGCCGTGGTTTGCAGCCCCGCCAATGCGTGACGAGGAGCTGCGTGCCCTTGAGGAGAGCGCTGAGAATGCTGTGCCGATCAACGTCGCCGAGGCGGACGCCGACGAGGCCGTGGAGCTCGACGGCGATGAGGAGCCCGAGGAGGATGAAGATGAAGAAGAGGAAAAGGCCGATGCCTCTGCTGGCGATGACGAGGAGGAAAAGGCCGAGTAGAGCAAGAGCGAGGACAGTTGGTATAAATACAGAATGCGTTTTGCTACACGAGCATGGAGATCATCACTAGCCGTCTAGCGACTTCTCGCCAACTTTCAAAGTAGAATGGCAACGCCAAGAAATCTTCGCGCTCGCTCCACTATCCCAGAGGAACAAGAAAAGCTCGAGTCGAGCAAGCCATTTTCGGTAGGGCATCCAGATTCCTCGATCTTGTCCAAGCAGAACACAAACTTACAAGACAAACAGCTTTTGTCGGCATCAGAGCGACTGCAGCGAGCTCGACAAGCCCACGAGGCTCTACGAAGAGCTGATCGACGCATTCGGGACAATCAGCTCAGTCCAGAGGGAGTTCCGGATGCATCAAAGGACTCGGATCGACCTTCGTTGTCAGTCACCGAGCTCGCAGCGCAGCTGAGTGAAATGTTCCGTTCCGAGCAGAACAACCAGGAAGGGAAAGACCTCAGCTCAGGAAGGATTCACGCGTCGCTCGAAAAAATTGGAGAGCAAGAGAAGGATGAGTTGATTCTGCACCTACTTCGTCAAAGCAGCACCCTTCGAAGACAACGGGATGACGCGGCAGCTCTCGGCGAGGGCATTGCAACGCAGCTTGTCCAACAGCAGGTGCACTACAAGTAGTCACTGTGTTCATGAGCTCAACCACGCACTAATCTCTGGATCCCGAACACAGCACGAGCTTCGTCTCAAGTGCCGCCAACGAGTCGAAGAGCTAGAGCGCGAACTCGACCGCGCGACGCACGCCCACCCTGAGGTGCTAGCGCTTAAGGACCAGGTGAAGCGACTGAGCGAGGCCAACTACGACCTGGAAAAGCAGTTGCGCTTCTCGGTACGAATTAGGGGCGTTTGCTTGTCTGGAGTCGCTAGCATCACCAGAGACTGATGTTTGATTGATCCAGGTGGTCAAGCTGCAGCAGAGTCGAAAGCGCGAGCGTGAGCTCAAGCGACAGAATGATCCGTTTTGGGACATATGAGCACCTTGTTGGGTCAGCTAAAGCAAGCAAAGCAGCACCACGGGAAAAAAGTAGTACGAATCAACAAGTTGAAAACGCCATATCTTCATCGAAAGTGAGCGGAACCAGAAACACAATTTCACATGGTATACCAGCCGAGGCAACCGACACGAGCACACACGCAGTTATGACGCCACGTGCGAGTCGGCGGCTGCTACAGGCGGTTTGTAGCAGTCTGGAATGTACTTGAGCTGGAAACTGTTGAACGCATACTTGTCCTTCCCCGTGTTCGCCAACACGTTGACGCGACGTACGCCGCGCTCGCGCATCGCATTGCAAAGGTGCACTCCTTGCTTGACGTGAAAGTGGTCCACAAGCAACCGTGACGTCTCGAGCGTCACAGACATCGCCGTTCGGTCTTTGCCACTTTTGCAGCAAGTCGTGCGGCCAGCGCCGAGCCGCCGACAAATATCGCTCGATTCAATCAGAATGTTGACGTTCTTCTTCTGGACGTTCTCCAGCCGTGAGCTGAGACGCGCGCGCAGAGCAGAGATCTCAAGCTGCAGTGACCCAAGCTCTTGCTCCACAGCTGATAGCGACTCGTTGTTGTTTCCATTGTTGGTACTGCTGGCGCTGCTGTTGCTGCCACTGCTATTGCGCGAAGCCGCCTTCTTCTGGTCAGCCATATACTTGATCTGCGTTTGGTACACGCGGAAGTAGCGCTCAAGCATATCAGCGTTTTCCACGTTGATCTCGTCCTGCAGACTGGAGTTTAGGTAGTGGTTCGCCACTGACTGCATCTCGTTGATGCCCTGCGTAAACATGACTGCGTGCACCTTGATCGCATGACCTTCCTGCAAAATCACAGGTAGCTTGTCGAACACGTCAGATGGAACGGCGAACGCCACATCGATGTGATCGCCGGTCGGGGTGCTGAGGATGCTAACGCACTTGGAGTACTTGAGGCGAGGGTTGTGCTCAATTGATCGCAGCACCTGGAAGTTCACCGACCGACTGAGCCATCGCACTCCCTCGGCCATGTCCTCCAACATGCCCTTCTCCGCCCCAACTGTGCTCAGCAATGACTCGATGCTGAGAAGGAATCCAGTTGAGCAGATCAGCTCCAGGCGGTCGTGATGGGAGCCGCCCTTGACTGCTGCTAGACCAACAGCACTCAAAAACGCCGACCCAGCAATCGCGAGGACTTGGCAGCGCACAACATCTTCGCGCTGCTCGATCCGCTCCCGCAGCCGACCATCGTTCGGTGTCTGCTGAAGCTGCTGCTGAAGTCGTCGCAAACCACCTTCCTTGAATCCAATGGCATGAGCCGCAGCGCAACCATGAGTTGTCACTGCGTACACGAGCTCAGCGGACTGAGAGTTTGATTCGTCGCCCGAGTCCGAGTCTTCGAACGAATGGGTGATTGAACTGCGGTGGTCGTCCCCACTAGATAGCGCGACTCGTCGAGCGCGGACCAAGTGACAGTTCAAGTTCGTCGGCATGAACTCCGTGAGCTTGTCCTTCTTCATATTGCTGCGCTTCAGGCATCCCGTGATCCCTTGCTCCTTGCCTTCTTCGAGAGCAGCAAGCAGTGCCTGATAGCGCTTCTGGTTCTCGCCATATGTCGCATGAATTCTCATGTAGTGGGTCATCTCCAACTCGCGGTCGCGAATGGTGTCTGCATCCAGCACCGACACCTGGGCAGGCTGAACCTTGTTAGGAGGCGTACGCTTTCCTGTCTGCTTCTTGTACTCCTCGATTTCGTGACGGATCTCGTCGATGCGGTCCAGGTTGCGTCGCTGGAGAAACTTCAAGAACGCAACAGTCATGGACACGGAAATGTACGACGACGACAGCTCCTCGGCCACAAGAACATGGTTGGGATCCTGCGAATTGGTCTTGCCGCGCAGCATCTCACGGTAGTTTGCTCCAAGGCTTACCGGTCCTGCACCGGGTGGAATAAGATCCCCCGACTTGCGTTTCTCCATCACTGCCGTGTCAGAAATGAAGTATCGCCGTGCGTACGTGTATGCATGCCCAACGTTAATGCTGTCTCCAGGCAAAATCCGCTCCATCACGAGGAACAGTAGCGGCTTTGTGGATGCGTGGCATTCGAGCACAATGGTGTTATCGCGGGAAAACATCAAGTCCAGAGGAGAGATGCGAGCAAAGCCCAGCGACTTTTGGCCAGCCGTCGACTCCGAGTTCGGGTTCACAATCGCCAAGATCTCAAAATGCAGCATGCGCTTCGCGTTGCGCGGCACGGAGAGGAGAACACTGAAGTCACGAGCGTAGAAATCACCGCCACACGATCGCAGCGACAAGGTACTCTGCATCTCCGTCCGGCAAATCTCTTCTTGAGAGCCGTTCTGCGTCACGAACGACAAAATGACCATCATGTGGGAGAACTCTTGAGCGCCCTTGCTGCCTACAGAGACCGCCACTTCAATGCTTGGTGGCCGCTTGAATCCCAGTAAGCTCAGACTTGGTGCGCGCGTAGCATGTTCGGCGCTCGATTGACGCGAGCCACTTGCCAACTGCATACCCTGCAGAGTCGCGGAGTGGTGGTTCGCCAGCAAAAGCGTTGACACGCCATTGTCGTCGTGCTTTCCGGGTCCTTGCTCGGTTGACGTTCGAGACAAGACGCTGCCGGCGCTCCTAGATCGGAAAAGCCGACGCGGCGGAGGCTTCGTGTCATCCTCCAGTGGGGCGGACACCACACTCGGAAGTCGCCTCGGGCGAGGATTCTTCTTCTCACCTTCTCGCGCCGCACTGGCTTCTGCTGCCGCCTTCTGGATGGTGATCGAGTCTGTAGTGTGGCGCTTGATCGAGTTCGACTGGCGCGAGTTCTCGATGCGCGAGATGCTCGCTCGCTCACTGAACATGTCTTCGAGCATGGACGCGTTCTCTGAGAGGCGCGCGCGGAACGAGTCTCGCCCGCCATCTGATGCGCGGTTGTCGAACGACCCGCGCGTGCGCTCGGCCAGCGTCTTGCGCATCTCGATGCAATTGTCGATGTTGCGGATCCAGGAGGCCATGGTGCCGTTCGCAGCGCTCTCGTCATTATTGTCCTCGATTGGGCGCAGTGTGAGGCTGCGCCCCTGGTGTTCGACGACGAATCGGTGCGGGAAGCCCTCCTTGGGGGCCGTCTTGACGGTTGTATTTTCGTCGATGGTGATCTCTCCCAGTTTGGTAAGCTCTGTGCGCGACGTGTAGTACGAGAGCACGGGCAGGTCGCGGCGCAGCACAAAGTAGCGCGTCTTCCAGGTCTTCCAGAAGGACCCCTGCTTGATGAGGTACCCCGCGAGCACAATGTCTGCGTCCGAGAACTGCTCGACGTCGTTGGCGTTCACGTTGGCGCTCTTCTTGGCGTCCTTCTTGTCGGCCTTGAGGTATGCGCGGTTGCGCAGGCGGCCCATGGCGCGCGAGCCCTCGTGCGCGTGGTAGTACTGGTCCTCGAACTTGCCGCTCTCGGAAATGCGCAGCTTGGGCCGCACCTGCGTGCCCGGCTGGTCGGGCGCCGACAGCCCTCGGCTGCGCGCCATCACCGCGGCCGCGTCGTCCAGCCGCACCGGCTGCTTGGCCTGCGCCTTGGCCTGCGCCTTGGCCTGCGGCTTGGCCGGAGGCTGCTTGCTCGGCTGCTGCTGCTGCTGCGCCTGCGCAGCCTGTTGCTGGTGCGTCTGCTGCGTCTGCTGCGCCTGCGCAGCCTGTTGCTGGTGCGTCTGCTGCGTCTGCTGCGCCTGCTGCTGCTGCTCATCGGTCGCGGACGCCGCCGCCGCCGCCACCACCGCCGGGGGGCTGGGACGAGGCGGGAGCCGCTCCCTGCTGCCGGCTGCGACTCGCGCGTGGCCGCTCCTCATCCTGCGCGCGCCTTGGGGACTGGTGACCGGCCTGCCGCCCGTCGCGGGTCGGCTTTCTCTTCCTGCCTTGCGGGATGGACTCGTGGCATATAAATAACAGCCGCGAATGTACCTACCCCTTAAGTGGAAACTGCAATAGTACTGAAGGGCGGACGTTGCGTAATGGGGGGAGCTGGATCTTCCAGTGAGGTGCTACGATCATACAATTTTCAAGTGATTTTCGTATCTCCGCCCATCCCCCTTGGCTTTCAACGGCGCAATTTGACATGACACAAATTACATCCTGACCGCATTCCTCTTCAGACAGACCGGACGGCGAGCTAGCTACAGCGCGTGTCGTGCACGTGCAAGCATAGAGCTGCATGCTTCGTGGAGCTCTCTCTCTATTTTTCTCTCTCGTGGTGCACTGTACAGACCGGCAAGTCCACTCGATATCAGTGATTCGGTTTGATTTTCTGCAAGTCATTTCCACTGCCCAACGTATCAGTGGGTCGTAACGAAGGAGCAAAGCAAACAGGCAGGCTCATGTTTGATATCTGAGATCGTCAAGCGACAGCAGGCGGAGCCGACCGCCTCGCACGGACGGGCCACTTGGGTGAAAAAAACTTCATGACTTCTCCGCTTCAGGGATGATCATTCGACTGAAACTATCGACCGAATCCATTGCGCGCGAACCGGCAGTGGCTCCGTCAACACGGATAGACGGCGCGTCGATCGCGTCGAGTACCGTCGACTTCGGCAATAGCCCCACAGTGGACCCAACTAGAAACCACAAGATCACAAAGTGTGAGAGGTTGACTCGAAACCTCAAAGTACTGTTTTATCATAGCAAGATATTTGAAATACTGACGCGCCAGCGATCTGAAACAATACCCGCCCGATTCCAGCAATTCTGGATAGTTTGGGGAGTCACAGCACTATATGCTTGGCTCGCCCAGCTCATAGCAGTGAATATGTCGACTTTCTCCTGCTGTAATCCGCTGCGGTACCTAACGTAGCTGTTACGCGCTCGTATCTTGCGGAACTTCTGCTTGATGTTCGCGATGATGCCCTGGTCGAGTGGCTGCATGATGCTCGTAGTGTTCTTTGGGAGAAACTCTAGCCGTACGTTTGTCAATGGTGCCTCTGGCCGCTTATGTGTTGACACATTATCAACGAGCAGTAGTATAGAGCGACCGGCAACGCGCATTTTCTCGTCCAGTGCCTGTAGCCAGCGCGTGAAAATCGCCGTGTTCATCCAGGCGCGAGGGCTGTTGGTGTACTCAACACCAAGCTCTTCGTCAACATCATGGCCACGGAGAGGCACGGGAACTACCGCTTTCCCGATGAACAGGAGCGGGAGCTTGTCGGAGCCGTCTGCGTTGCAGGCAACGCAGAGAGTGATACGTGTTTTGTCAATCTTCTTGCCGGCGACACACCGCTGACGAGAATATGTAGCGCGGCTCTCTTCTCGATAGTAGAACGAAGTTTCGTCCATGTTGTAGATGTCACGTCGAGCGTAGCCATCAGTAATGTTGAGGGTGGCCGTGCGGCCAACTCGAACGGCCTCTTGGTCGACGGACCCACGCTCGCCATGTTTCCGCTTGAGCGAGACGCCGTTCCGCTTGCAGAAGCGGTACACCCACGGCAGCGAGAACGATGGCTGCTTCGCAGCTGGAAGTTGGAGGCGATTGGCGATGTCCATCGCCGCCTCAATCACGATCTCGCCCGTGACCGAGTCGACGCTAGGCACCATTGCGTCGATCTCGGCCACGACGACGCGTTCGAAGTGCGCAATGGCGGGGTCCATGATCTTCTTGGCGTCGTAGTAGGCGTCGTCGCACGCGAGGATCTTCTGATGGTCGCGGAGGATCCGACCCACAGCATAGCGAGACAGCGGCAAGTCCAAATTGAACTCTTCTGACGCCCAGTTGGCTAGGGCTTGGTGGTTGGCATTGTCTAGGGCGGCAGCATGGCAGATCTGGATCTGCTGCCCCAGTGTAAGGCGGTTGCGGAGCGGCAAACCCCTCTTTTTGCAGTTCGTGTTGCGCGGCTTGCTCGGCATGATGCAAATGTTGGATTGATGCTTTGAAAACACCTTTGATCACCAGCCTGCAACACTTAATGCACTTCAGAGCCTTTCATTTTGCATTGATATTGGATGGGTTGAATTGAACAAGAAACGGGCATGAACCGTCACATCACCTCAAAATTAACTCAAAACAGTGCGATGCTCATCCCCCTCATCCATCAAGTCATAGAGGTTATGGGCAAGGAGTGGTGGGGCTATTGCCGAAGTCGACGGTAACGAACGGCAATGCGCACCCATGGCCCTCATGATGGGACCACCTTGTCGTCAAGGAAGGGGTCCATGGGTTCAATCCACTCGAACAGCAACGCTATACGGGACCATTTTGTGCGCAGTAGTCACAAAATGACGTTGCGTCTCCAACGCCATTGAGGACCCAACGGCAGCATCATGGCGACGACGTACGGGCACCTAGGCGTGGTGCACAGCCGCGAGGGCGCGGCCGAGTACATGGCGCTGGTCCAGCGCAGCAATGAGGCTCTGGCGCTGGCCAAGCGCGGGCAGCTGGCCGAGGCCGAGGCGATGTTCCGCGACGTCCTGGCGCGCAAGCCGGCCGCGGGCTTCGACCGCGTGTCGATCGCCGTCACGCAGCAGGAGCTGGGCAGCGTGCTGCGCCAGCGCGGACAGCTGCACGAGGCGCTAGCGCTGTTGCTGCCCGCGCTCGAGGTGCGCGAGCGCCACGACGCGCGCGCCGGCGTGACCATGGCGCTGCGCGACGGCAGCGTTACGCGCGACGAGGTGGCCAAAGTGTACGAGGCCATGGGCGACTGCGCGCGCGCGCTCGAGACGCGTGAGCCCGGCAAGCGCATCTGTGCTAGCGATGCCTGCACGGCCACCGACTACGCCGAGCTCAAGGCCTGCTCGCGCTGCAAGTGCGTCTTCTACTGCGATCGCAAGTGTCAGCTGCACGACTGGAAGACGCGCCACAAGCCGCTCTGCCAGCCCGTCCCGCGCTCCCCCGCCGCCTGAAGCGGCTCCAGCGCGGGCTTCCCAGCGCTCTTACCGTCCGTTCCGTTCGTCACGTAGCAGTCTAGCCAGCTATTCACGCAGGGCAGCGTGAGCCTCGCGCAGCCATGTGCACTGCACTTGGCTTCATGAAAAGTAGCCAACTGGGCGTGTTTTTGTGTCCGAAACCATGTGCCTCCCTTTTGAATCCGAGTGAAAAGGCGACGAGGAAGCTCCGCCATGGCTGCCGACGCCGCGCTTGTCGACGCCGCGGACGCCGCGGGCGAGCGCCTGTGCGAGAAAAAGTTCTTCGACGAGCGCGAGCAAGTGGCGGCGCTGCTGCGGCAGCTCGTGGACGCGCGCTTCGCGGCGCCGGAGAGCGACGTGGACGCCGCCTTTCTCAAGACGCACGCGGCCGTCACGCAGATTGTGAGCCTTGTTCGCGGGCGTCGATATGGAAGAAGCAGCACGCTCACTGCTCACATGACAGCTGGACAGGTACCTGGAGCAGTCGCACCTGCTGGATCCGTACCTGCGCGAGATGGTGGACCCGCTAGTGGACGAGATCAAGCGCGTGATGCACGGACGCAGCGCCGACGTGGCGCGGGGACTGGCATTTCCGTTCCAGGTCTACCGCAACCCAAAGCTGCACAAGATCTTCCAGCTGCTCTACCACTTGTGCAAGGTGCGCGGCTACAAGACGGTCGTCAAGGTCTTCCCGCACGAGGTCGCCGACTTTGAGCCGACGCTGCATCTACTGCAGTCACAGGACCGCACCGACCACTCGGCGTGGGAGACGCGTTACGTGCTGCTGCTGTGGCTTTCCATGCTCTGTCTTGTGCCGTTCGATCTGTCAACTATCGACTCGTCGAGCTTGAGCGGCAACGGATCCTCTTCGATCGTCGCGAGCATCGTCACGCTGTGCAAGGAATATTTGAGTGATCCAGGTGCAACACAAGTTGCTGCTGCAGTGTGCCTATCGCGCTTGCTTAGCCGCCCAGATATGGAAAGTCACCATCTGACACAATTCCTCACGTGGGCGAACGCTGAGCTGGTGCGCGCGAACGAAGAAGAGATGACGCGCGTGGCCCAGTTCCGCATCACCGGCATCATTCTTTGCTTGTCCCACATTGCCAAACACTCTCCACGTGCTCAGCACATTGAGGCTAGCCGAATCTACTTTGGTGCAGTCATGCAACTCGTCACACGCCTCACAGAGGACGAAGGCAGTAGCAGCACACTGCACCGAAAGCTGAGTGTCAAGTTAGTGCAGCGGCTGGGTCTATTGTACCTACCACCACGAGTGCGGGCGTGGAGATATCGCCGCGGCCTTCGGTCCCTCGAGATGAACTTTCAGTCGCTTGGGTTAACATCCGTTTCCTCACAGCCTGCAACGCCAACCGAGTCCTTGGAAGAAGAGGATGATGATGACGTCGATTCCGAAATCCTCGAGGAATTGGAGCAGATTGTCGAAGTATTGCTTTGTGGCCTTCGTGACAAAGACACAATCGTGCGATGGTCTGCTGCCAAGGGAATTGGACGTATCACAGGGCGTTTGCCATATGCCTTCGCCGACGACATTGTTCAGTCTGTGCTAGAGCTGTTTGTTGCGACGGAGGGCGATGGAGCGTGGCACGGAGCCAGTCTAGCACTTGCCGAGCTTGCGCGTCGCGGTGTATTGCTTCCTCAGCGTCTCTCTGACGCTGTTCAATGTGTCACAAGCGCGTTACAGTACGATGTTCGACGAACTACGCACAGTATCGGTGCTCATGTGCGCGATGCTGCCTGCTACGCGTGTTGGTCGTTTGCGCGTGCGTACGAGCCATCACTGCTGCTTCCATGGCTCACACAGAGTCTCGCGCCCGCGATGCTTGTGAATTGCGTCTTTGACCGTGAGCTAAACTGCCGCCGAGCAGCTTCTGCTGCATTCCAGGAAAACGTAGGCCGCCAAGGTCGCACCAATTTCCCCCACGGCATCGACTTGCTCACTCGTGCAGACTACTTCTCGGTTTCCAACCTCCGTCACGCGTATTTGGATGTGAGCGTATTCATTGCTCAGTTTCCAGAATACCGATACCATCTTTTGGATCACCTCGTGACACGGAAGATTTCCCATTGGGACGCCAATATCCGATCGCTAGCTGCGAGTGCTCTTGGACGAATTGGTAGCTTGGACCCTGAGCACTCAATTGCTCGCGTTCTTCCTGGCCTCTTAGCAACCGCTATCTCAGCCGAAGTGGAAGTCATCGAGCGCCACGGAACAGTTCTCGCAATTACTCATCTCCTCATGACATTGGCAGAGCGTCCGGCATTCCTTGGTGGCGAATTATTGCGTGCCGTCAAAATGCTTCCTATTGAGATCGAGAAACGTCGATTGTTCCGTGGTCGAGGTGGCGAGATGATACGTACGGCTGTATGCAACCTAGTTGAAGTGATTTCTTGCGCGCGACTGGGGCTATCGCTTGCTCATGTCAAGAAATACTTGGCAATCTTAGAGGAGTGCATGATTCACCCGACCGAGAGCGTACGCGAAAGTGCGATTTCATCGTTCCGAGCATTTTCAGCTCAGTATTTGGCGGGCATTCTAGAGAAAGCCAAGAACCCAGCCCACGTCAAATTTGTGCAGGAAATCGTTCCCAGGTTTGTGCGAAGTGGAGTTTTGACGCCAGTCAAGGATACCGGAACAACAGCAGCATCTGTTCTCAACCCGAACGTTGCGGCGCGGCGTGGGTACCTGCGCGCGGTCGGCGTCGCAGCCAAGCCACTTGTTCAGCCGCTGATTAGCGAGTGCATTGCTACCTTAATCCGTGCCGTATCACTATCCCAACAGACTTTTGACGAAGAAGATGCCGAGTCTCGTGTTGCTGCAGTGCGTGCACTAGTTGACCTTTGCGTCCGTGACGTTGGTGGTGAGCGTACCCAGGTGAATCTCTCCCCAGAAATGGAAGACAGTGTCGTCGAAACTCTCGTTGAAAGTGTCAAGACGGACTACCGCATCGACGAGCGCGGTGATGTCGGCTCGTGGATCCGCAAAGAGGCAATGCTGGGACTTGAGCAGTTGTTTCGAGCTGAAAATGTCTATATTGCAGCTTCGTGTGTCGGATTGATCGGCCAAGCAGTTGACAGCGATTATGGGCGAGGAGTTATCACTGGAGTGATAGCTCAGCCCGAGTTCATGCGCTCGCTATCTCCGGCTGCAGACTCTACTTCCGGTACTGATTCACCTGAAGAGGAGGGAGAGAGCAGCGGCGACAATTATGGTACTGTCTCGAACCCTTTGTGCATTGTCCAGTTCGAGAGGCCTTCGTTAGGTTATTACTACTTTGGGACCACCGGGACAGGGCATATCCACCTCCACAAGCTTCATGCAGTAGTGGCAAATGCTGACGAGTTTGACATTCCAGACAGCGAGGAACGAGCACGAGTTGCTGAAGCCGGTAGATTACAACAAAAGAACAAACTGCGTGGCAGTTCTGCCGTACGTTTTGGAGCTCGACTTTCTCCTGATCTTGTGAGAAGTGTGGTATGCTATTGTATTTTCCTTTTTATTTGCTGTGAATGTGTTTACTGACTAGCTGTTACAGATGGCAGTACTTTCGCAGCAGCTCGCGGAGAAGCTTGATAGCACACGCGCAGTTGCAGGAAGCGTGTTTTTCCGTCTCCTGCATTCAACTCGACCGCGGGTCGATGCGATCCCTGACCGAGCCGAGCTCGAGACCCGAATTTTCCCGCCGTCGCTTGTTGTCAACTGGTCGATGGCGCATGACACCTTCCCTCTTGTTGTTCAAATGATGGACCTTTCTGCTTACCTTGAGGCAGTAACATCTGGCATCGTGCTCAGTGTCGGTGGGCTTACTGAAAGCGTTGTCAAGGCATCTAAGTCGGCACTGTTTGACTGGATTCGTGGCCACACGCACGCCAAGAACTTTGGACTTCTTCGACGGTTCGCATTTTCTCTTGTGGCGCTCTTCTCGCGAAACAGTGGCGATGATCGGGTCATTATCCCGGTCATGAAGACACTGGCGATGCTATTAGAGAGCAACTTGATCTCATTCCTGTTCGAGGAGAAGCAAGACAGTCAAGTATCCAACTCGAGTGAGTTTGGGAGGAGGCTCTATGATGCCCTGCGCGATGAGATCCAAAAGTGCACCTCCGTTCCAAAGCTTTCGGCCGGTATTGCGGTCCTTGTTGGATTGTTACCAAGTGACAGTGAAACACAAGCGCGGGCATTGAAGGCGTTACTGTTGTTCCTTGCCCACCGGTTCCCCAACGTTCGCAAGCTTACTGCAGAGCGACTCTACACGCGGTTGCTAGTCCATGAAGAGGTCATCAATGAGGAAAAGGTGCGTGGTTGAGAGAAAATCCGTTGGAGTGACGGGACTAATCTCAGTAACGGCTATCCTACCACAGTACGACTTGGTCCTCGAGAAGCTCAGCGACACTGCATGGGATGCGCCTGTAGGATTACTGCTTCCAAGCATGTTACATGTTTTATCCTGGATGCTTACAGCTTTTTTTTGTGATATGTGATATGTTAGGTTGCCCAGGCACGGGAGGCGCGAAACGAGATTCTTGAATTACTCGATATGGAGCGTCCACAAAAGAAACCGTGAGTGTGGTTATTTTGTGTTCAAGCTCATCGTTGCTGACGTATGCTGCACGTTCCAGACGAGCCGATGCGTAGGAAGTGTCGAGCACGCTCTCAATACTAAATGAGATTCCTCAGTTTTACGTGAAGAACTGGGAGCCATGAAAACTCGTGTCGATTGAATGAACGCAATGCTTCTTGCCCCAGTACTTGCAGCTACATTCTTAGCTGCTCTAGCTTAGCATTCGCTTCTTTCTGCTTGAATGTTGCTCTTGAAAGTTGGCGCGGCGACTGCCATCATTCTCGATGGGTGGATCAACTAGCGCGGAGGCCGGGAGAAACACCGCCGATCTTGCTGGTTTTTCCATCGAGCTCTTGGCCGTCACCGAGCCTTCACCAAAAATACCTCGTAGCAAAGTCAGCAGTCGTCGAACGACTTGCATTGACTCCACTCGCGTTTGCTTCGGCATTACCGACCACTCCGACATGACACAGCACGCTGGGTATGTCAGCACAGAGTGGCTGGAGAAGCGAATGCGCACAAACCCGCCGAAATTCGCAGGTAGGCCTAATAAGAGTCGGTAGGTATCAGAAACGACTGGGTAAAACGATGGTTTCGGAAGGGCTAAGGACTCACAAATGCCGTAGACCATTTGCCAGTAGAGGCGAAAGTCGTCGGGTTGCGCGGGTTTTGTCTCCAACCTACAAGAAGTGATAGACGTGTGAGAATGACATGCCAGACGACGCATCATTGTATACACTTGCAGAGGCGACTGCCCAGGAGGATCTCTGTGGAAAAGCACCAGGCGAGAATTTGTACACGTTAGAACATCAGGAGACATTTAGAAACAAGCCGAACTTACTTGTGACAAGAAACCAACCAGCCTGAACCTAAACGCGGAAGAACGAGCAGTCTTCTCTTCTTGAGCTCATCGATATTGTCAGCATCGGCCACGGCCTGCAAGGTCATGATGGCCGGGATACAGTCCTACGTAATGCACGCTGCATGAGACAGCACAACATCATTATAGCAGGCATCTGGACGCGTACGAATTCAACGAAGACTCGGCCAGCAGAACCACTTAAGATGACCAGATTCTTGATGGTGGCTGCCAATTTTTCTCCCGATGTCAAGTCGCTTGTGAGCAGAACCCTCGGGTTGGGCTTTCTTCCAATAAGGATGCAACTTCGAAGAATCAATGGTGCCGTGAGATACAGCGGAGACCGATATGAAAGCAATATAGAGGCACCCGCGGGTTTTGAGCACGTGGAGCAGCAGCGTTCTCGCCAGCAAGTCCGTGACTGGAGCATTTCGCGTCAGCGCAACATCTCCATGCCAACCAGCTGCGCCATACCGAACTGTGAGAGCTCTGTGAACTCATCAACGCGCGTGGAGACCGAAATCCCTATCGAGCCTGCAAGTCCCTCTAGCTTTTTGGCGAAAAAGTGCGCTGAAACTTGCTGCGGAGCAACCACGAAAAGCTGCTTCTCGGACTGCGGGAGCTCCAGCACGCCGTTCAGCAGGCACTGGATGGACGTTAAAACCGGCGTCAAAGAGGACAGTTAGCGATCGCTCATCCGGACGCAGCGGTCGCGCAAACATCTCACATTGCCGAGGAAGAGCAGCGACAACCGGTCGATAGCGTTGTGCGGCTCCCCGTTGGGCACACTGAGCATGACGCAGCATCTCCGGTGGCTCTGCGCCTCCATCGGGTCGCGGACCAGCGCCGCCAGCTGCGCAAACATCGCGCCCGCCGCCTCGTTCAGCCGCTCGCCGTGTCGCTCATCTAGCGCGACGCGCAGCCGCCATGATCCGATCGCCATGCTGTTGGCAGCCACTTGCAGTTGAAGTGTCTGTTCCCCAAGTGACAAGCATGGGGTTGCATAATGCAAAACTTCAACCACTGTCTAATTGAATACCCTCTATTACACCACTATTCAAAATTAGATTAAACAAGATCAAAAAACCTGCAAAAATGGATTGCAAGGTTGTCTCTGTGGCACGCGCCAATTTCACTTGGCGTTTGTATGGTATACAGTTCTCTCTAATCACTCGTTGCTCTCAATTTTCCGCAGTTTTACCGCCAAGGCTATCGAGAAAGGCCAGTCGCTGCGCACACTTGCTCCTCGACGCTCGGCGACGCTCGGCTTCTTCCCTGGCGACCGAGAGCTGGCAGCGCCCATGGAGACCGAGGGCTTCGCGTCGCGCGCGTGGCTCGGGCAGTGGATCGCGCCCGAGGAGGAGCCCGTGAACAACTACTACGAGGACCACAAGCTCATGGAAGGCGCGCTCATCAAGCTGGGCGACTACGCGCACTACCGCTACTTCCTGCTCTTCCGCAACGGCCGCTTCTGCTACTACGAGCTGCCCATGCCCGCCGAGGTGCCGGGCGAGCAGAAACGCCGTGTGCACCTCACGCTCACGTCCAAGCACCTGCGCGGTGTCATGATGCTCAACGCGTCGGGCAATACCAAGGACGTCGCCAAGACCGAGGACGAGTACGACGCCGACCTCATCAAGCGCGGGTTCGTGTTCAACCGCAAGCGGCTCGAGATGCAGCTCACGGGGTACTCGCCCACGGGTCAGCTCATGTGTTGGAAGCTGCGCGCTGCCAAGGACGCCATCTTTGTCAAGTGGGAGCGCGCCTTCCGACTCGCGCTGCGGCCCATCTGGATGCAGAACACGCCCAAGTGCATGGTGTGCAAGCGGGACTTTGGCTTCTTCATCCGCCCGCATCACTGCCGGTAAGTGCATTCGTCCATCCGCATGTGCGGGAGAGCATGTACTCACGCAGTATTTCGTGTTATTGCGCACAGTAAATGTGGCACCTGCATGTGCGACGACTGCTCAGTCTTCGTCCCGCGATTACCAATGCAGGGATACTACGAGGAGGTTCGCATCTGTCGTGACTGCTCTCCGATTCGCATCCAGCGGTCGTCGCTGAAAATTGGCACCCGCGTGCTGGTCTACGGCATGCTCGCTGGACGCGTTGTGCAAGTTGACGCTGCTGACGACTCTGAAAACGGGCATGCCTACGTCAATGTAGAGCTCGAGAAGAAGAACAACGAGTTACGACGCTTCTCACTCGAACACGTCGAGCTATACTCGGACGCAGTGCTATCAGCAAATCGGATCAAGAGTGCAATTCGTCAGCATCTTGCGCATTCAGTCTTCCGCACGCAGCTCAACTTTAGCACCTGGAACCTGCTCGAGACTGTCCAAGAGCAGAAAACTGTACAGATGGTGCGGATTCTCAACAAGTCGACGAGTATCACGGAGCTCCACTCCATGGTGCCAAATCTGGGCTCGATGGAGACAATGTTCATCCCGACAGACAACAAAACAGAACAGGAGCGCGTGCGAACTTCGCTATCACATTATCGTGGCGTACACGTAGTGTTCCCGCTGCGGTTAGACACAGTGATGAAGTTGATCGATCAGTTCCGGAACGGAATTCTACTTCACAGGGTGTATGTGCGCCAGATTCTGGATGAAGCAGAAAAGCTTTTCACGGATGTCCATACGTCCCCAATGAACGATATCAACATCCCAGTTGGAGTGCAGCTAATTGTCGTCGGCGACATTCATGGACAGCTGGAGGATTTGCTGACGATCCTAGACAAGAACGGTGTACCAAGCGCAAAAACCTGGTATCTATTCAACGGTGACTTTGTTGATCGTGGGTCTCACGGCATCGAAGTCATGCTCTTACTTCTGACATTCAAGTTACTTTATCCAGAATACGTTTTCCTCAACCGAGGAAATCACGAAGAGCGTCTAATTAACGAAGTGTTCGGGTTCGAAGACGAAGTCTACACCAAGTACAGCACTGAGCACGACGAAGTAGCAGGGTGGGATGGTCTCAGCACTTCGGCCAAGTATTCGCCCATGAAGCTGTTTCAAATGTTTGAGAATGTGTTTGGACTCTTCCCATTATTCTCACTGGTGAACAACAACGTCTTCGTTGTGCATGGAGGGCTGAGTAACCACGAAAATGTGACCATCAACGAGCTGCTTCGCCTTAACCACCGCCGAGAGATTCCAACGCAAGGTACAAGCCGGGAAGACGAGTTGTTTACTCATCTACTCTGGAGCGACCCTCGCGACGAAGAAGGCTGGAAGGCGTCAAGTAGAGGTGCTGGTGTAGAATTTGGCCCCGATATCACTCGCGCATTCTGTGCCACGAATGGTATTAGCTTGATTATCCGGTCGCACGAGTGCAGAGAGGAAGGGTTTGATATCGTGCACGACGGTTTGCTGCTGACGGTGTTTTCTGCTTCAAGCTATTGCGGGTCGCAAACGAACAAGGGGGCATATGTCCAGCTACAACTCATGGAGAACCAGGAGTTGAAGCCGCATGTTGTGCAGTACTACTCTCAGCCACTACAGAGGCTTCAGGATGCTGGGAGGAACGAATGGCGGAAGAAGGCCCAGCGTCTCGAGCGCCGCACAGTCATGTCGTTGGTTGAGCTTATTTGCGAGAAGAAGAACTCGCTGCTGATGGCTTTCAATCAGTTGGACACGGCTGGAACTGGTCGGGTTACAAAGTTACAGTGGAGGGATACGCTTCAGAAGGTTCTCGGGATTGAGGTCAAGTTCTTGTCATACTTTCACCAGCTTGCAACCATGGAGACAGATGCCGTCGGTGGCGTTGACTACCAGAACTTCCTCAACCGGTACACGGTGGAGCTCGATGGTGGCAACATCGAATGGCGGAGAAATCTTATCCGGAAGGTCTGGATGGGGTTTTGCCAAGCTCTCCCGCGGCCATCCGAGCTAGATGTGGACAAGATGGATCTTCAAGAAAAGTTACACCTCGCTTTTGACCTTTTCCAAGCCAATGCAATCGTAAAGAAGACTCCGCTTGCGACAGTGAACGAGAAGGCTGCTTACAGTGGCGGTATTGCAAGTCAACGTAGCAACGAAAACTATCTCCACCATGGACTTGTGACGTACGAAGTGTTTCGCAACACAATTCAGGGAAGCTGGGCCTGGGCGAGACTCTCTCGGAACAGCAGATTTTTGACCTCATGCAGCACATGGACCAAAATCACGACGGACTTGTTGACTACAACGAATTCTGTTCGTTCTTTTCGGAGTTTAGTCGATCCGACTATCTTCAGGACCTATTTGAAGTGGACGATGCAAAGGCCATCAACCTACTCCACCGTTTCGGATCGTTTTTGACGCGCTCCGACAAGTTCCAGTCGCTCAAGGAAGCGTTCAGCGCCTTTGACACGGAAGGTCAAGAGCGCCTCACCCAGAACGACATCCTGCAGGCCTCGCAAGTTCTCGAAGTCGTGCCTGCTCTTGACGAAGAAGATGCCAAGCTCTTGTTTGATTCCATTCTCATCACGTACTACGGAGTCAACCAGCGGAAGCAATGGGAGTCGCACGGGCTGAACTGGACGGTGTTTGAAGACGTTTTCTCTCCTGATAGTACGTTCCAGCGCCGTCTGTGGCTCACCAGTTTGAACGCATCGAGTACAAACCTTGCTGGTCTTGCTGGTGAAATGACGTTAGACGAAGATGAGAGTGTCCGTGGTGGCCAGAACTTTACCAAGCCGCAGCCGTGGGTGGACACGATGATCGATAGCCTGAAGCAGTCTCTTCACGAACAGCGATTATACATCAAGTATGTGTTCCGCATGTTGGATCGGAAACGCACAGGCTACGTGTCCAAGGCAAAATTCGTTGCTGCCATGAAAGCGATCAACGAAGAACGTGGTTCGCCACTTCAGCTATCCCAGCTTGAGCAACTCGCTGACGCTTTTGCTCGGCGTCACATGATTCGCAAGGTGTCGTCCTCGGGCGAGCCAACAGAGTCCAGCGAGATGTATGTGTCGTACCCGGCATTCCTTCGCAGTCTGCGCATCGTTGACACCGAGTCCCCAGACATTCTTCAGTGCGAGGGATAGTGATTTCGATAAAGATAAATGAACAGACGCCATTGTTTTTTGTTGATGTGAAGAGACGCCAGCAGACTTTTTGAGCGCTGAGGGTAAGCGAACAAGCGAGACTAGCATGGACCCAGGGACAGATGCTACAGAGAGCGAACCCAGCCGTCCAAGCGGTCCTGGGCCAGACGATGTCGAGATGAGTGCAACCGCCACAAAGCAGAAGCTCGAGAAACTCATGACAGACTTTGCGACGTTTGACGACGTGATGCGGATTGGCACCCGAGCACGTTGCCAGCTGCCGCCTGCGCTTCGTGATAGCCCCGCAGCTTAGCTAACATCCGTGTGTCTGATCAGCAACGCCGCGAGAAAGATGAGTTCCGCTTGGCCGAAATGAAGCAAGAGATGAGTCGACTGGAAGCCAAGCTCGAGGCCGAGATCAAGAAGCGCATCGAGATGAACAAATCGCTCCAAAACTACTGCGACGAGCAGGTGGCACAGATGACTGCAAATTTCGAGACGATGCTCGGCGACCGCGCCAAGCAGGTCTTCACACGGCTAGACCAACTTGCGCAAGAGATATCAAATCTGGAAACGCTTGTGGCAGACGAGAAGCGCAATATCCCGCTCATGATTGAGAACAAAACGAATGAGCTGACGCAAAAGCTGGTGGCTTTCATGGATGCGTTTGATGCTGAGAGGAGACGGCGTGCAGACCAAGAAGCAGCACTGCTGAGCCGCTTGAGTGCACATGAGCATGCAACGACCGAGGCATTCGAACGTGAACGAGTGCGTTTGGTAGCTAAAAATGAGAATCCTGAAATGTGCAGTTGACACAGCTTCGTTATCGCAGAACGACCGTGAGCGCAAGTACGCCGAGCTCAAGAATGCACTCGACGCATATACAACGACCCGGCGGCGTGGAGACGAACGATTTGCCGCTTTCGCCAAGAGGAGGTCGCCAAGATTCAGAATGCGCTCGTCTGCAGAGGCACAGGTGCGAGCTCGGTATCGCAGTAAGCAAAAGCAGTATGGGTACTCATTTGATCACGGTACTCACAGGCTCGAGAGCGCGAGGATGACGAGATCATCGAGGCGTTGAACCGCTACACGGCCAAGCTGCAGGACAGCCTCAAGGTCATCTCGGGCCCCGACGCGTGAGCTGGCTGTGGCAGTTGCTGCGTATCATTAGTCGCTCCCATCAAGTTGGAAGCGGTATCACTAGCTCACAAAATGAATGTCACACATGATCGGCATCTTGCAGCCAATGCCAACGCGTCGGTGGTGTATGGCTTCTGCAGAAAGTACGAAAAAATTGCGGTAGATGCACGAACACTGCATGTTGTGCCACGATGCTGGAGTTGACCACCAGCACGACACTCTCCAGCACGAAGGTTCGTTATGCGGCAACACGTCGAGAGGGTCAACTGGTGCCGCTGGAAGTGAGCTGCTGATTTGCCACAATCAAAATCGAAGGTGATGTTGAAGTGGGTGTCGCCGCGTCTATGTCCTACAGTCTCGCTCTCCCATTCGCTGAAATGACAACTCAGCACTCTCTCATTGGCCAAAACCCCACCAAATCAGCCGCCCTTTCGCCCAAAGATCGTACCCTTCCCGTGACAAAATCAGCATATCTGATCAAAATCCTACGCTCTATTCGTGCTCCACTACTGTCACTTTAAGTCTCAACATCCTCCCAATTTGTCAATAAACCCGATCACAAACTCGAGCAGCTCACAACCAGAAAGGCCGTCATCACCTCCAGGCTCGCTCCATGCCCGGCCCGACGGAGCGCTCGCCGCTGCTGGGCGCGGCCGCCTCGCCCTCGTACGCCAAGCCCGCGGGGCTCAAGGCGCCGGACGCGTCGGCGCCCACGCTGCCGCTATGGTTCAGCTGGGCCGTGGGCCTGAGCGTCGCCGTGTCGCTCACCTGGCTGCTGCTCATCGTCGGCGCTCGGCCGTCGGCCCACAAGCCCTGGAAGCCCTCGCAGCCCGTGACGCAGCCGCACGACGCGACTGGGAGCTTCTACCTGTACGCAGGCGTGTTCAACTCGCTCGTTGGCAGCTTCCTGTCGGCCAGCGGCTACTGCTGCCAGAAGGTCGCGCACAACCGCGTGCAGCGCTACCCCGAGCTTGGGGCGGCCTCTCAGCAGCGCGTGTTCGTCGCTGGACTGCTAGTGCTGGCGGTTGGCACCATATCGGCTGTCGCAAATCTCGGCATCCTCGGACAGGCTGTGCAGGCGCCGTTTGCGGCGCTCACGCTCATCTACAGCGCGCTGCTCGGACGGTTCGTGCTCGGAGAGCCTCTGCTTTCGGTCGACCTGCTTTCCAGCGTTCTGATCGTCGCAGGCGTTGCCGGCGACGTCATCGCCGCACAACTAGCCGATCTACCGCCTCCGCGAGCCTACGACCTCAAGTCACTTGGTGCTTTGATTTTTCGCGACTCCATGATGCCGACTCTTTACACCATCACGGCATTCGCGTACATTACCATGATTCTTCGACGCGTTCACACTCACAACCTGCACCGAGGAGCTGTTGGATTGCTTGCATTCAGCTCATGTGCCGGCGTCATGGCTGGGTTCACGTCTCTCGCAACCAAGTCTGCTGTTGTGGTCGCATCGTCAGCGTTTTCAAAACATGTGGGTGACGACTCGCAGCAGCACCGCAGCTTCCACCACATCGTTACGACGCTACTCAATCCCATTTACGTGCTCATTCTTCTCGCTATCCCAGCTGCTCTCGTACCGCAACTTTACTTCCTCAACAAGGGCTTGGAGCATTTTGGTACACTCAAATTCGTACCGTTGTACCAAGCCTTCATCATCCTGGGCAACATGGGGTGCGGGATGGTTTTCTACAATGAGATGGCTGGATACGGTGCTGTGCCACTCGCCTGCTTTGTCGCGGGGATTGGGGTTACATTGTCTGGTGTGTGCCTTCTTCTTGCCAAGGTCGATAGAGACGTCAACAACGGTTTGGTTCTCCCTTTGTCAGCTGCAGCGACGTCCGAGGCGATGGGTGCGCTGACACCTACGTTTCCGACCGAGTTTTCGTTTGAAGACATGGAGTTTGCAACCGAAGATGTAACACCACTTCATGACTTCGAGGAGTGCAAGCGTGCAATAGTCAAACTTCTGCGCTCAGCAGAATCGTCCATCTACTACTCAACTTTCCTGTGCGACTTCAACCAGGACCTCGAAGGCGACCCAAAGAAATCCTATCAGACAGACAAGGAAGTGGCAACGATTGCATCCCTTCTGAAAGCGGCTATCAAGCGAGGAGTAGATGTCCATGTGCTCTACAATCCAGCTACCGACTACGGAACAACAACAACTGAAGAAGTGCGCCAGCTACTGCTTTCTTCCGATGCAAGTTCTGGAGACGGATCAGATTCATCTGGCGTATGCAGAGAGTGACCTTGGACCTAGTTGGTTCACTCAATGGATCTCCAACAACTCCAAGTATGCTTTTCATCACCAGAAGTATCTTTGCGTGGACGGACGTTCCATCATGGTGACGGGGTGTGACGTAAACTCGGAGCGTGCAGGATGGCTACAGATGAATGGCATCGGGTACTACTGGCATGAACTTGGTGTTGTCGCGCCGTGCACACCAGCGATGTTCGACTGGATCAAGCGCAATCACAAGCCATCTAACCCTGAAAATCGTCGTGGTGCACCAGAAAACGATAGTCGCTCGCCTCCATTTCCGCTCGTGGCTGGTGGATGGAGAGAAGAAAACGCCATGGTCAACCTTATCCTGCATGCTCGTGAATCCGTCCAACTCGAGAATCAGATCCTGATTTCAGGCGGCGGGCTTCAACACAATCGTATCTGTGCTGCACTGGTCGCACGAATCGCTCGTGCTCATCAAAACCGCGAGTCGTTCCGAGCGCTTGTATTGACAAATGCTGCTCAGCAGGACGAACCGTCGGTCGTTACTCGACTATATTGTGCACTATCGATTCAGTGGTCTCTGGAGCAGCTAGAAGCTTGTGCAAGTTCGACCTACGGAATATCCAAGCGGGAGCTGGATCAATACCTCTTTGTGGGCCGCCTAGAAAGTAAACCCCAAGCGAGTGATCGAGGCATCCTTATCAAGGTGCACTCCAATATCCTGATCGTGGATGGCTGGCATGCTGTGCGGACCTCGTCCAATTTGTCGGACCGCAGTCTGAGTGCTCGTCCAACCGATACCGAGTTGGGTCTGATGTTTGCAGGCCCCAGCGTTATTGCCTTTCAGCAGCAGCTTCTCAACATGTACATGGGGACGACAGACAAGTCGTACTCGGTTCTGTCCGTGATCGACCATGTTCGACAGAGCAGTCACCTTCGCGATGAGTGCTGCATCGTCGAGCTGACGAAGAAGACGCCATGGAGCTCCGTGCTCACTTGGTTCTTGATGAATGCATTCATCTACTGCAGCGAAGGTGCAACTGGAGGTCGCTACGATGTTTCCTACACAACGACAGCCGTGATCGCTGAAAATGCAACTCCAACTCCTAAGCATGTAGTGCATACTGTCAGCCAGACATCAACCGCTGCAAGTGACGAGAACAGCGTAGCAATTGCATGCTAGAGTCGTAGCGATATGACACAGATCCAGCTCATTTTCTCCCTTCCGTTAGCCTAGTATGCTGTAACTTCACTTTGCTGCGTATTGGAAATGAAGCGTTGCGTTCTTGATCTTGGTCATGTCTTCAATGCTTGGACCATCTTTTGCGAATGAAAACGCTGGAGTGAGACACATTGCAGGAGCCCACTCCATCACCTTTCGAACAAACGCAGCTCGTTGATCGTCCTTCAGCGGTAGCAAGAAGCTGGAACAACGAGAAAAAAAAAGAGTTAGTGAAAGTTATAGAACAGTTTGAAACCGAGACTCACAGAGATGATTCGACGTTAACGTTTGCGCCATTGACGAGGAGACTAGTAAAAGTTGGTGCATCCGGATCCTGAATAGGCTGCAAGACTTGAGCTTGCTGGGAGGAAATGAATACTGAGTCGAAGAGTCCAGCGTAACGCTTCTTTCCGTAGAGATCCTCGACACGGCCTATCAACGGAATAACCTGGATATTTGTGTCACTTGAGTTGAATGGATATAAAGTATCGACAATACTACTCACCTTGACCCCCTCAAAAGATTCTGCGATTACTCTCTCTCGACGTATCTCCGGTGACTCCATTTGATCGCTTTCGGATACCTCTATTGTTGCGTCTTCATTCTCTTCTGCGACAGTATCCAGCTCTTCAAATCGACAAGTATCTTCATGCTGATTATCACACTTGGACTCCTTGTGGTCGTCAGTGTTGATCCCGCTGTAAATGTCGTGTGCCTAAAAGGACGCTTAGCGTTGGCTCAACAGTAACGAGTAAAGATTGCTGATTCACCTTTGTCATCTTGTATACTTCTCCCGTCTCGATTTCGTGCAAATAAGAGAGCATGTTGTAGACTGCAACTTCGGTTGTGTTCTAGAGCGACGCAGATGATTGTTAGACTTTTCTCATGACTAGACATTTACACGAAATGGGTTCTTACGTGGCGGTTCTGCTCGACACCAGTGCCCTTGTTGTGGATCTCGAAGAGTTGCTCTGCAAACTTGTTTGATGCGTCGCAATTCACACCGAGAGATACGTACGGGCTCACGACGATGTCAGTCCACACGCCTCTGCATAACACAGACCCGTGGTTGCGCTTCTTTGCCTATATCAGGATGTCAGGTCGATGTGAAGCTTTCTGCTACATTTATAAACACCACCCATATCTCGTACCTGAGTATACGCTGCCATGGTGCGGTTGGGCTCTGTGTACGCCTGGTCCCCAAACTCAAACGCGATGCCTTTATTGCGCCAATCTCGATACTGGCGGATGTGAATCACACTCGCGTTTTCGATCCGCTTTAGATTCATCTAGTAGCATGGAAATGTGTTAGTTCAGCCGAGTGATTCTTGTTCAGAGGCGGATATCTCACCGTGTAGTCCCAGTCAATGAGGTTGTCGCGATAGTCGTATCGGTCCTCGTAGTAGTGCCGTAGGCGATGATCCCGCAGACTCTGCATGTTGAAGGCTACATTTCGAGGCCATCCGCGAAACACGTCAATGAGGTCATCGCGAGAGCGCATCTTGAAGTGTGACAGGTCGACAAGACTCGCAAGTTGTCCTCGCTCGTTATAAACAAAGTCCATAAGCGATTTGGCTTGGTCTTCGATGTACGCGCTCGTTCGTTCCTGGACGAATGCATTGCCAAAGATCTCCAGAAAGAGACTACAGCGCTGGCGCAGCGGAATTGACCAGTCACACGCAACATTAAGTAGCATCAGGTGCCTCGCGAGCACCTCCATCGAGCTCTCGAGGATGTAGATGTGCAGTTCACGACGCCGACGGAGCTCTGGGTCCCATCTTCGCCTTCTCGCAATGGCAGCAAGAGCGTGGCGGATATCCCCAGGCATGACTAGCAGCACGCTCACGGGCTTTGACGATGCCTCTTCTTCCTTTTCTTCGCTTTGCTGCTGTTCAGGCTTGCTAGCGTCCTCGGCGTGCTTCGAGTCGACATACAAGTGCTTGCACGGATCGAAGGCCGGAGAAAACCCCCACATATTGACGGTGCCCATGCTCATAATCAGCCCGCTGGTCGACCGCGCCATGACCGCTCTCTCCGCGCCTCCCACTCGACCTCAGTCTGGCAGCTCCCGGAGCGCAAAGACGCAGCCCACAAGCGCGAGAATTCGTAACTATCGCCCGAAACGCAGCGCTCCCAGGATCGTGCGGCGCTCCGCCCAGCTCACTGGCGCACGCGAACCGCCACGCGTTTCCCTCGCGTCCTCAGAGCTGCAGAAACCGGAGCTCGCAGCACGAAGATAACGCCGGCGACCGCTGCCGCATTTTTTGATGCGCATGGCGCTTCGCGAAAGGTCGCGAAAGATCGCGAACCCATGTGCCATCGTTTATGGTACTTTTCTACCCACAAGGTACGCTGTACCGGTATCCACCTGCTTCTCCATCAAAGCTCCGCAGCACCTTCAACCTCCATGGAGACCGCGCTGGTGGCGCGCTTTCCCCGCGCGCTGGCGCTGCTGCTGCTGCTCGTGGTCGTCTGTGGCGCTGCTGACGCCCGCGCCGTCGACGTGTACAGTCGATCGGCGCGTTTCCCGGCCTCTGGGGCCTCCGGGGAGCTCAGGAGCGAGCGATTTAGTCCTCAAACAGCGGAGGAAGCGAGGAGCAGCTGGGTGCGCGGGTGTCCGTGCCACGCGTGGCACGAGGAGCCAAAGGCATCGCGGCTGTGTCTGCCGGTGGCTGTGAGTCGGGCTGAAAGTGTCGCGGCCAAGAAGAAGGAGGTGTTCGCGTTCTCGATTGCGAGCGACGACCGCTGGAAGCACTACGACTGGGACCTGGTGCGCTGCTGGAGCTCCTTCTGCTGCTGCTGCTGCTTGTGGCTGCGCCGCTACTGATGCGTGTGGTTGGCTGTGCTGGCTGTTGGCGTCAGACAGCTCACGACGGTCGCGTGGAACACGGACAAGGAGATGCTGTGCCACGCACACGACAAGGGCGTGTTGGTCGTGGTCAAGCACAACTTTGACGATGTCGACCAGCTGTGCGACCTCAAAGCGCGCCAAGACTGGATCAAAGTGCGTGCATGGCCCATCTCGAGCTCTTGACCATGGACAAAGCGCAGTAACAGTTCGCTGCTATGGCAATCCAGGCCACGTACGAGCTCATCGCCACCAACTACGCGGATGGCGTTAACATCGACACGGAGAAGCCCATGAGCGGCAAAACCGCACAATGTCTTGGGGAACTTGTGCGAGAGCTTCGGTCGGAGCTAGAGCGCCATCCCATGACCAAGAACGCACAGGTATGTTCTTCTTGGATGGGAGCGTTTCGACGATTCACATGATGACAGCCGTGTTGGCGCCTTGATTTAGATCTCGTTTGATGTGCCTTGGGCGCCTCGTGGAGTCGACGGGCGCTACTACCCATGGAGGGCGCTTGCAGATGCGGCAGACTTGCTGTTTGTCATGTCGTACGACATGCGTAGTCAGATCTACGACGCGTGTGTTGCTGGCGCCAACTCGCCACGAGCACTGGTCCAACAGGGGATTGACGAGTACCTGCTGGGGTTCGGCATCCCTGCAGACAAGCTCGTGCTTGGCGTGCCGTGGTATGGATACAAGTACGAGTGCAAGGCTGGTGCTGCCTCCGCGCCTAGCCACGAAGAGTCGGCGGCTTTCGGTGGCGGTGTCTGCAGCATCCCAGCGGTATGGTGCACCTCTCGTGAAACACGTGACGACGCGAGCTACGAATTGACATGATCCGTCAATGAGTCATGCAGGTGCCATTCTTCGGTGCGCCATGCAGCGATGCGGCGGGCAAGCAGCTCGACTTTGCAGTAATCCAGGAGCTCATTCGGGCACGAAAGCTCTCTCGTGAGTGGGACGAGATAACCGAGTCGCCGTTCGTGTGGTTCAACGACGGCCTCGGAGCCGGCAGCTCCTCTCCCCAGCCTCGAACGCAGATTTGGTTCGACGACCCGGAGAGTCTCGCACACAAGTTCCAGATTGTACATGCCTCGGGTCTGCGAGGTGCTGGCATGTGGCATGTCGACGCGCTAAACTACTCGGCCGTGCATGGGACGCCGGCATTCAACGACACCCAGCGCATGTGGCAAGCACTTCGTGGTGCCATTACGCCTCTTGGCACCAAGTAGCCATGTCTGAAAGGTGCGAAAAGGTAAAGATGACGCGAAAAGATACGCGAAGGAGGAGCCATGGAGCATGGAGCTGCTCCCTCTCATGCCCTTTGGTTGGCCACGAGGAGCTGCAACCAGGAGCTTGACCTGGTTGAAGGCTGATATCTTTTTCACAGCAATTAATCCACGCGACCGCTCGCTTGATTCGCTCGGTCCAAAGCATCCATCCCAACGTCTCACCCTTGCTGGTGACAAGCCTCGCGTTGCAGTAACGTTGAGAAGCTTGTCATCACCGCTGGAACAAATTTTCCCTGGCCAAAAGTGCCTTCGCGAAGGCCGTTTCGTCTTGAAGACCCTGCACATCGTGAGTTGTTCTTCGACGGAAGAACTGCGAGTATGCTCATGGATCGATCCGTTTCGCCTAGTGCTTTCGGCATTTCACGATGCTCGTCTGCTGCCAATTACTGTAGCCTGCCATGGGGTCGCGAGGCAGCTCGCCAAGGTGTGGCGAGCATGTGTTGTGCCAAAACCCCGACCGACCAGATGGAGTGCCAGGCCCTCAAGTCGATCTCGATCTGGTCGAGGGCGGAGCTGCGACGCCGGAAGCCAAGCGGAACCTCGCGCGAACGCAGGCAGAAGCGCATGGCGAAACGGACGCCAACCGCCCAGCTTTCTTCCGCGAAAAGATCTGGTCGAAAAGGCGCGATCATGGAAGTCCAGCGTGGCGCACGATCCTGGCGCGGAGCTCCCCGCGCGCACTCGCCCCCCATCCCCCGCCGCGGCCCGCGAGCTCCGCGGGCGACAGCTCATTCCTCCTTTGCGCGCCCGGCCGCCAGACAATCCGCCTCGGAAGCCATGGAGATGGACATGGAGCTCATCAACCGCACGAGCAGCGGGCCCTCGCTGCTCTCGCCGCCCGCCGCGGCCGACACGAGCTCGCCGCTCCCCGTGGGGCCACGCGAGTTCTCCGCTACGGCCACGCCGACGCCCGGCGCGCTCAAGAAGCGGCCGTTCCCGGCGAGCCCCGCGGCGGTGGCGCCGCTGCCGCTCGAGCAGGCGTCGCCGCCCTCGACGCCCGTGGCCGCCGTCGCCACGTGCAACTTCTCGGCGCTGAGCCACCACTTCCACCTGCCGCTCAAGGTGGCGGCCGAGAAGTTCGGCGTGCGCGCCACGGCCTTCAAGAAGCGCTGCAGAGCCATCGGCATCCGCCACTGGCCCTACCGAAAGGTGCGCAGCCTCAAGCGCTCGCTGCAGGAGCTGGCCGAGTGCAAGGCGCAGGCGGAGAACGGCTCGGGCCCGCCGCTCACGGACAAGCAGCTACGCCAGCAGGCCGTCTATCAAAGCCAGCTCACGCGCCTGCTCTCGCCCGAGACGTACGGCATCGACCCCAATGGACAGCTCCTGCCGCACAACTTCTTCGCCATGGACGGCGCCACGCCGTCCACGCCCGACGACGACAACGACTCGGACGACGACTCGTGCGGGTCGCAGAGCCCACGCGTCCACCCGTCGCCAGCTGCCATCCACCACCACCGCCTCGCCGCTCTCGGAGCTGGAGCCCGCAAGACCAAGGCTCGTAAGCACTTCTTCTCCGACTCGCCGTCCTCCGCCGGCGCTGCTCCGCACGAGGGAATGTTCTTCTACAGCCCCGTGGCCGCCGCCAGCGCTGCCATCTTCGACGGCGGCTACCTTGCCACCGGAGTGGGCGGAGCCGACATGCCGCCGTCCTCGAGCCTGAACACCCACGCCGCACTGGGCTTCGACGCGCTCTACGACCCGTTCGGAGCTATGGACGATTTTGTCGGCAACGACCACCCGTCGTGCGGCTACTCCCTCGACACGGTCTCGTACGACTTTTTCCCACTGCACCCGTCGCCGACTATGGCTACCCGGAAAGCTGCGCTCGCGGCGTCGTCGATGACGATTGGAAGCACTGCCACCAGCACTGCTAGCAGCAGCAGCAGCACGACCCCAGCGGGCGATGTGCTCGAGGACGACATCTTCCGCCACATTTCGCCCGAGTACGGCTGCCTGGTGTAACTAACGACGGCACCCACACTAGAAGTAGCAATAGCAAGCCCCAGTAGTTCCAAGCAGCGGACATCGATACCATCGACACCCGCCGTCGCACTCCCAAGCCCCTCTCCTTTTGCCCCTGCATGTAGTAGTAGTAGTAGTTTACACCACCTTGCATAGTCCCTCTCCTAGTTGTACTCCCCAGCATCCACATCATCACTACTGTAGCTGCGCGACACGAGGAAACATACACAAACCAAACAAACACGCATAAATTATTCCAAAGCATCGTGTTCTTCACGTGACTGCAATCCCAAGGACGCTTTTGTCTCACCTGTCTGCATGCGGGCCTTGAGCATCACCAACGTGAAATCGACAACCTTCTGAGACATCGTGAGCGCGCACATGGGATTCTCACTCGTGATCGTGAAGAGATTCGGCGCCATGACAATTGCTACCAGCGCGACAGATAAGGAAGCAACTATGAGACCAACCTATTCGCTCACGGTCGCCAACGTGATGTTCCACTTACCCATGTTTCTCGCTGACATCTTGTTGACATGCTCATTTCGCACGATCTCCACCATCAGATCAAGTAGCCCATAGCACGAGACTACGATGCACCGGCGGGAACTCATTCACCGACTCGAGGATTTCCTGTCCCTCCTGCCCATCAATGTTTTATTGTCAGCATTGGTTGAGGCAGATATACGAAGCAAGCCCGAACTTACCTCAAGCTCGCAAACTTGGTAAATGTGTCTCTCGGGCACCATGTTGAACAACCCTCTTGGAAGCTCACGGAACCATACCTTGATCAGATTGGCGATCACATTGATGTCAGAGCATCCGTTGAATGTGCCGTCGTTGATTGCGCGCTTAACTGTCGCGCACTCATCTCGGTCCGGTGCGAGCCGAAAAATGCCTTCAATATTTGCTCCACCACTCTCAATCAAGCGTTCCTTCATCATTTGAAGTACCGCGGGGATCTTTGCGTCATAGCCATCGACAACGCGTTTTGGGACTGCCTCGAGGGGCAATCCAAATTGGATATTAAGTGCTCGCCACGCCGGTGGGAGCCCTTCATACCGTGCGTGATGCAGATTATATGTTACATGGAGCTCTTGTTTTGCTTTGTATGGACTGCTGATACGAGTTCTGTACGCGTCGCTGTAATTGATCACCAGTGAACCTAGGCCGGAGGGTTGATCTGAAGTGGATACCTCAGGGTCACCTGCGACTTGGTCTTGATTGTTGCCTTGATCATCTTCATCGCATGCGCCAATTTCTGGTTTGGCAATGGGTTGTTTGTTCGTGTTGTCGAGCAAACTATCTGCATACGACCTGAGCTTGGATGGAGTACAGAGAGCTTGGGTTTGGGCTGGAGCAATCAACCAGAACTAAATTCACGCATTGCTGTTAGTGAACTATCAAGTGAAACAGTGAGCGTAAATCAAAGTGCACACTTTGCTGCGAACTTGATCTATGCGGAGAACACCAAGCTCCAGCTGAAGCGGTGAGAGTGGTCTCTGCATATTGATAAATGTGCTCTCAGGAGATGGTTAGCGCAGAAGTCCAGAACGTAAGACATACCTGTGTGATCACTTCTTCACCTTGAGACTCTACAAGAGCGTTCATCTCGGCCCGCACGCCTGTCTCGCAAAAAGCATGTAAGTCACATACTCGCTACTATTTATTTTATTTGGCATCCGCACCTTCTTCTGCGTGGATAATACGAAGGAGGAACTGAGAACACTCATCTGCCTCTACTGCCGAGCAGAACCGAAAGCCGGCCGTTTGGCCCTCGGCGCCTGTGAACTGTCGGAAATTTGTTTCTTCTGAAGTCGCAACCCACTGGCATTTTCCATTGAGCGGTCCGTTCAAGACTACTGCACCACTATCCAAAATCCACGCTACGATTCGAAAGTTGCCCAGTACACTCGTGATTCCGCCTACAAATCGGGTCGAGCTACGTTCCATCTCGACAAATACATGGATCTGAGCCCACGCTTTAGATGAATCTTCGTGTTCAATTTGTCTCGCTGGCGTCACCCTAGAAGTTTGAATGGGGCGAAAGATCCCTGATTGCCGCAGTCTCGGACGGTAAGCGACTGCTGTTGTGGTGAACACGACAACTTCGCTGTGCATGCAGGACTGAATCAGATTGTGCTACTTGGTGCAAAATGGCGACGGTGCTACGATACCTCAGGCGGCTTTGCGCGCGTCTTGGTTTTGGGGAGAGCGCTTTCTGTAACACGTGGAGGCGGTTGCATTCGATCTTGGCACTCATCACCAGCAGATTAATACCACGACACAGTTGAGCCCAATCTGGGCCACTTCTGGTAATGCAGTGTCTGCGAATTGGTGCTCCTCCACACACAAGAATACAATCGACGAAAATACCGAATGACCTTTTCATGATCACACCAAGTCTATTGGAATGTCGCAGCTGATGTGAGCTGCATGATTCAAGGGTGGGAAGATCTATGCTGGGCTTGCATCGTCCTTGGAAAGCGCATCGATTGCTGGCGTTTCGACTGCGGGTTCTCCCTCTTTTTCACGCTCATCGATTTCGCTCAGCATAAGCTGATAACGCGTCACTACACGCTGGAGGCTTCGATTCGTTGCCATTGTAGGGAGGATGTGAGTTTTGAGCACTTCACGCTTTACCATGTCCTGTGATCAGCCTGTGTTAGATCATCGCAAACTGGCTACAGGATTGAGTATCCACCAAACACAGTATCACCCACCAGTACCATCGGAGCCCATGAGCTGTCACTAGTTTGACCGGAAGAGGGTTCGTTTCTCGACGGTCTAGACGTGAAGAGCACGACACAGTGGGTTAAGAATGGTCAAAGGCTGCAACGAGCGTAGGACATCGACTCGGTAGTAACGTACGCATGAAAAGGTCCCATCATCTCGGCACATAAGTCATCCAAGCGAGACACGTCTTCATCTTGAGCAAGAAACTTGACATAAGTCCGAATCCTGTCATAAAAAGAGAGTGTTAGCCTTCTAACTGGAATCCATACCAACTAGATGACGATTTTCATACCAGTAGCGATACTCAGTCGAGCTCTTGAGCGCCAAGGCGGCCGCAATTTGATGTTCAAGATGCGAGCGAGTTACGTTCCTCTGAACAAGAGCGTCAGACATGCCACTAAGCATCGCGGAGATACTGCCTCGGTGAGTCCGGTTGTATCCCGAAGCGTTTTGAAGGCGTCGCAAGGGGCCGACCTGGGTCAAAACAGAAGAAATGTTGTGAGGCAATGGATACGATAACGAGCACAAATGCATACATACAGGCACGGAGCTTAGCGAAACTGCGTCGGTTGGTAGAGCAGAGGCAAAGTCTGAAAACGAAAAGTTGTCGTCCGCGACGCGCATCCTTCACAAGTTTTCACGAGTGAGTAGGTATGATTGATGCCAGCACCTTGTAGACTACAGAAAATACGAACCATGACTCCATTGCCGAGTCAAACGTAAATGACACCAAACTCGATCCACCACGCGTATCAGGGTTGGACTTGGCGAAGGTAACGATAGGTTGGCCCTTGCCCGTCACTTGACAACGGAGTAGAGTGAGCCGAGGGTAATCACTTGACGTGATCTACGTATTCCAGAAGTTTAGTTTCAATTTTTTGCCGCGTTTCGACTCAGCAAATAGCGAAATACGTACATGAGTGATAGGCTCGATCGAATTGGAGAGCGTCAGCTTTCGCATCTTCACATCCCAGATCTTGATCGTCCCGGACGCCAAAATGACCACCAAATACGAAGACTGTCCTGGGCTGCACTCAATCACGGCGATTGGACTTCCCAGTGCTGGCATTGAAAGACAGCAGCAATTAGTGCACAGCATGAATTGTCGTCAGTAGATGTACATCGTACCAATGCATGGAAAGAGTCGACGGCCATTCGGGCTGAGAATGTACAAGTCGCCATTACTAACAGCAACCGCACAGAACGTGGCGTTTCCCACCACAGCGACTGCGCGTCCAGCGACTCGATCGGCCCATTTGACACTGCTTCCTTCCGTGCATGAAATCGTTGAAAAGACGGGGCCAAGTTCTGCGAACCAATTGATCGTTAGCAACAAGGCTCGAGGGTTGTAGTGTTCAGGTTGACTCACCAACGATCTCTTCAGGTGTAGGATTCTTCAGATTGTGCACTGTTACCTCGACTGACACCTTAGGGTGTTGCCGTATTTGAGCGCTGAAGTCGACGAGCACCTTGAGAAGAATCGGTGCTAATGTCCACTACAAACTGGAGACGAAGCGGAAACTCTGGCAGCAATGGCTCACTACTAGTCCACGCACCTGGCACCACTGCATATAATACAATTGCTGTCAACACAACAAAACGCAGGCTAGAGACGGCTACACACCGGACAAACCTTTCGTTGAGAACTGCCGGTGCTTGTGGTACCACCTCCCTGGTCTTTGCTGTAGCTGCCTGTGCTGCCGCAGCTCTTTCGCCGTCGCGCTTTCGCTTGAGCGATCCCCCTTCAGTTGCCGGCTTTGACGCGATAATCTTTCCTCCTGATCCATTCTCCCGCACAGCCGGAGTGGTTCCATTTGTACCAACTGCACTCGATTTCGATCGAACCGACACAACATTGACGTCGCTGCTTGATGGTTGACTGAATCCGGTAGCTGACTGGTTCTCTAATCGCGAGGCCATCAAACTCGCATCAGCAGCGGTTGGAGAAGGCACCATGGGAGACAAAATGTTGCGGATGTTGTTTTGGGATGACGCAGGATTAGTGTGCGCTGGGGCGGAGAGGTCAGCTTGAAGCGTTGGGGCAATCCGTTTCTTGTCGTTCTTGCTCGGTTGCAATGCATTTACAGACTGGGAAGTGGCAAGCTTTTTCTTCTTCTTCGGCACGAGGACAGTGGGTTGTTGCTGCTGAGGTGCAGGTTGCATAACAGGAGTTGCGCTCACTGCACTTGGAGAGTCCTTCGATGATCTTTCTTCCATCTGGGTGACACATTCAGCAAATCTAAGAGGTCCGTTTACAAATACTATCAGCACAGATGCATACCTGCAATTGGATTGGATTCTCCACCAGGGTAGACGCAAGTGTGATACCAGCGCGCGATCCATACTAGATATAGTGGTCACTGTAAGCTGCTTTGTTGAGCTCGAAGTGGGGGTAAGCTGCACGTTACCTTTGACTGCAATAGCTTGCTTTGATCGGCATCCGAAATGGGAGCTCCAATCTCGTTGCCTTCAAAATGAAAACAGCAAATCGTGCCGTCCAAACCACATGCAATCAGGAGCGATTGCTTTGTTGACCACGACAAATCAGTGACGGATGCATCGAAGCAGTTCTTGATCACCGCAATTGGGCGAGCAAGGTGAGCGAGCCAAATGCTAACGGTCGCATCCTCGCCACCGACCGCACAACATGCGTACTCGTTCTCTAGATCATCTGAGCTAACTGTAGGAGCACATGCAAGTGAGCACCAACAAAATCACTCCCAGAAAAGTTGTCGGAAAGCATGCATACCGAGAAGCTTGGGGTTAAAACGAGCGCAAGTAACGATTCCCTGGTGACCAACAAACTTGACTTCGTCGGACCAAGTTGACCGGTTCAGCAGCGCAGCAATATTCTTCTTTGACTTGAACGCGTGAGTTGCGCACAGTGCCGAGCCATCAGGCGACCATGAGAGCCGCCGAAAATGGGAGGTCGAGGCGCACGACTGGAACGGCTCGCTCACAACTTCCGCCGGCTATTCGATTCGTTGTTATCAGTCGCGAGTTCATAAGCGGAGTCATGCATGCAGCCTCGTCATTTACCTGCCAGTCCTCAACTCTCCACATGCGAACAGTCTTGTCCTCGCCAGCACTGGATAGATACTTCCGAATTTGCAATCGCTCCACCTTAGACACGTCTTGGCGTATCTTTCCTTCTACTACTCATTGAATCGCACCTTGCCAACAGGATCCCAAGCAACACCCTTGACCCATCCGCTATGTCCCGTGAGCGTTTGCAGCGGCTGCGTCATAACTTCGCTAACACCGGCAACGCCAACGTCCCAGATGAGGATGGTGTTGTCAATGCTGCAAGTCGCGAGCATGCGGTCATCGGGTGACCACGCG